>BQNB010158235.1:4595-15055 GCA_026074375.1 Tanacetum coccineum
AATGATCCGATGTACCGAATTAGCTCGTACCAGTACTCATGGTTCCTAACCAACAGAACCCTTATCGAGGAAGTCACAAAGCCTATATCAGCAACAATACCATGTGATTTCCAGTTTATAGACTTTGATGACCTTCACAAACACGCAGACACAGAAAACATTGATGGGTTTTCTATTCCCTAACTAGATTAACACGCAGCGGAAATAATAATCAATCTAGTGCTAGAAGAGAACTAAACCCTAAAGGATCTAAACCTAATTAACTAAAAGCAACTTAAAAGAAAATAAATTACAGTAATAAATAAATAAATAAAAGGAAAACACTAACCTTTGAGAAAATTGAATATCTCACACGCGGACCACCTTGGTCGAACTTGGAGGCGAGTACCCAAACGAGAGTACCTCTAATGTTTCACACCCACGAACCAAGAGAAACTATTATTCGAACTCCTAGGGTCCTGTCAATACGAAAGACTCTTACAAGGAGTAAGAAATAGATAGTTAGAATTGAATTATGAAGACCTAGGCATGCCCCTCTATTTATATCCAAACGGAGGAGGTTGGGTTGTCTCCTTGGGGCGATGTGGGACATCCCCCAAAAACATCCCGCGCCTTGTTACGACGTAACACCAAAAGTGGTTACGTCGTAACCTATTCTTCGAAACCTTTTCTCTTTTACGGTTCACTGAGAGCGACCCAAAAAGGACTCTACTTTTGACGATAGTCTTACCAATTAGTTATGAACTTGGACACTAATTCCAACAAACATACAAAATAAGTTCCCTCTAATATTAACAATAACCAGCCTAAGAACATAAAAACAACCATATCACTTACAAATAACTTTGCTGTTCCTAATAAAGAAAAATATATATAACATTTAGCTTCAAAGCAAAGATAATTTCCGTCTAAACTTAAGTAGCACATACATAGCAAGACATTACAGAAACCCAAAAAATGATTTCATAGCGATTCCGTACCAAGTAATCCTACAGTGATTCCATAGCATATCCGAAATGATTACCCTTTTTTATGTTGCAAAAGGTAGAAGATTGTGCAATAAAGTGTCTACATTTAAAATGACGAGATGGCTCAAATATTATACCAGTTTGGCATCGCAACGGTTAAGCCTTGTGGGAAGCGTACAAGATACGGGGCAATCACCCTTCTTCCTTCAATCCCACCTAAAATGCAATAGTTCTGTAGCACAAAAATAGAATGAGTTGATAAATAGCCCAACTTCTCAACAAAAGACGAGTAACTCCAGCTCAAACATGACAAACAATAATTCAAGAAATGGACAAAAGCTTTTATGTATATATATAGAAACTAACCATATTATGAAGGTAGTCTAAACCACACGTTGACAAAATCCTCATTTTTCAATCATCCATTCTTAACAAAGTCTTGGATTGCATCCATAAGACAAAAATTCGAAACCTAACACACAAAACAATACCCTACATTATTTAACCAAACTTAGTGCATAAACTAGAGTAAACTAACTAGATTAAAAACTTTAGATTTTTTTTTTTGGGTAAAGATTAAAAACTTTAGATTTAACTATTTAAGAGAGTAAACTAGGTTAAAAACTAACCTTTGTGTAGTAGGTTAATTGTGAAGAAGGTTGTGAAGTCTAAAGAAGTGTGTGGTTGTGAGGCTTTTAAAAATGGTAGATCAGATCTCAAACAAAAATTAAACTACACTTCATTTTTCTTTGAGAACCCAAATATTAGCATTTATGATTGTTTTAACAGCCTTTGGTTCAAAGGCTTTTTCGGGGTGACGTTTTCATAACCACACCACACCACGTGTCGTGTTTTCGAGACTCATGCGGTATTTGTCAACCTAGATGGTCTTTTTTCTTTTCGTGTTGTATTTCTGTTTTAGTGGGGTTATGTGTGGACCAAATGATGTCCCATGACACTGTAAATACTAGAGAGAGGGTGTTTTTGATGTTGTGGTGGATTACGGTGTTAGAGGAAAAAGTGTTGACAACACTTTTCTATGGCATGGCTCCAAAAGATACCTAGTGCTCTAATGCCAATATTGTTGGTATTGTGTACCCTATAACTCTAATATCTCTTTTATCCACTTTTTTCATATCTTATGGCTTTTACTATGAACCCTCGTAATTTTTGTTTCATACTTATACCAACTTTATTAACCAATTTTTTAATTGTTTTATGCTCCTTATTTTTTTAACTTGACAAACTATATATTTTATGTTTCGTATTTTATAGTTTAGCAGTTTTATAATTAAAAATAAAATTTAAAGGATGTATTCAATGAGGGTTCTAAAAGACGCATCATGATGGCACTAAGTCGTCGCTAAAACATGAAGCGTGACCTCCATGTTGCGAAATAAACCAACCATTTGTTTATGAAGAGGGTAAGAAGATGTCATCAAGATACACAACAACACCAACTATGTATCTTTAATAGACACTTAAATTGGAAGACCATGTACAACAACCAAACACAACCTTTCATTTTATTCTTAGGTTTTTTCAAATTTGAAATTGTTTTGCTGCTAAAGAATACATTGACACTTGAAATAAACCCTTTTGAGAATCATTAATAGACACTTAAATTTGGATAATCTTTGGCTCGATTCTCGATCCTTTTGAGAATTATTGGCCTTAAATTTCTTAAATCTACTTTTGGATTCAATCGGTAGTGTCAGGTAGTTCCAAGCAACCCTTGCATCATAATCGCCCTATACACAACAAATAGGACGCTTCTAGAATGCCTCATAGGTGCCATATATTAATCAGACGCTTAGCATGTTCTCTTTAAGTGGGTCGAATTAATGAGAATAGTAATCTAGAGGCGAAAAATCTACCTAGAGGATATTAAGCCAAACACATGTATCTAGAGGCGAAACTAGACTTGATATCTACATACTTACTACCATGTATTGTACTAATATCACTCAAATCTAACAAAACGTTTACGAGTGTATATGAATCACTTGACGTGTCAGAGATAAAAAGTCGATTGGGATCCCAGATAAGAAATTATCCATCGTTCAAAAACAACTAGCCTCAAGAAGTAAGATCCAAATCTAATGTAAATAAATATCTTCTCGAATTACTGTGATTATATGAAATTTGAAAAATTAGACATATCTCAGAAAGTACCATCCCTTAAATATTGAAGACGATTAGCATGTTCTCTTTAAGTGGAATCCAATAC
Source organism: Tanacetum coccineum (assembly GCA_026074375.1). Lineage (NCBI taxonomy): Eukaryota > Viridiplantae > Streptophyta > Magnoliopsida > Asterales > Asteraceae > Tanacetum > Tanacetum coccineum. The sequence continues at coordinate 7,794 of BQNB010158235.1, forward strand.
AAATATCCATTTATAAACGTACACATAATGTAACAAACGAAAAAGCTTCTTGTTCACTTTAAACCTACCAATATTCAAGACATCTACGACAGTTTCACCATAGCCAAATCCATACTCATAGGTCTTGTGGTGGCAATATTGAAAGCCTTGACTAGTATTTGCAGGTAATATTATTACGGAGTACTATTTTTTCGTTCAACCATGTCGTATAGCCAAACAAAGAAATTTAGGTATCATGTTTCATGGTCAATATACAAATAGAGGAATGTATTGTAGTCATATTAAACTTGAATTTGGAGGGTATCGCGACAAGGTTTCAAAATACAATTGTGAGAATAGAGAATGATAGATGGTTACAAGATATAACTAAAATATGGTCAATGTGCTTGAATTATGTTGCAAACTAATATGTGGCCAGTGAACTCCAATAGGCCGCAAGAATTTTAGAAGAGGTTTGTCACGTAATCCAAAGGTCGCCATTTGTTCGAGTGGTCTATTTGTATAAGTGTTCTAACCTATTTGAGTTTCAAACTTAAATACTTTAGCACACCAATACATGATAGGTGACTCGATTAAATAACGTTTGTTGATTTGTTAAGGGGCATTCTTGTTCCATGAGTGTTCGTGGTATTAGAACAAAACATTCATATTCTCTCGTGTGTTTACAACTACCGTGTAGCCTTTGATTATAACATTCTCCAAGATCGATGGCATAAGAGATTCAAATTATGCCAACTTTCAACCTTTGTTACATACCGAACAGAGCCCACAGATTGGGTGGATGGATTCTAGCGCTGAATCATTTACTGAGGTTGCTCGTGCCGGTGCTGAATTACAATGCCCCCAGTTGGTGTTTCTAGATCCGAGTTCTACTCAAGTGAATTTCTCTAAAGCAACTTTAGGCAGAGCGGGATAAGCAACTTGCCTATGGAAAAACAAGGATGAACAACCATTTGAATAAGTTTAAAAGGTTGAACGCTACATTGTTGAGATGTAAATGTTCTCCAGAAATAGTACTGTAAAACAACAACAAAAGTAGTTAATTCAGTAAGTGACTAAAAAAATATGGTAAAACAACAGCAAAAGTAGTAAGACTTTTTTAGCCCAACTTCTTTAAAAATAAGAACAGGAGCTCAAACATGACAAGCAATAATTCAGGAAATGCACAAAAGCTTTTATGTATATATTATGAAGTTAGTCTAAACCACACGTTGACACAATCCTCATTTTCCAATCAGTCATTCTTAACAAAGTCTTAGATTGCATCCACAAGACAAAAAATGGAAACCTAACGCACAAAACATTAGCCTACATTATTTAACCTAACTTGATGCATAAACTACATTTCTACAATAAATAAATCAAACTGAAATAAGTAAAACTTAAAGATTTAACTATTTAAGAAAGTAAACTGAGATTAAAAACTAACGATTGTGTAGTAGGTTAACTGTGAAGAAGGTTGTGAAGTGTAAAGAAGTGTGTGGTTGTGAGGCTTTTGGAAATGGTAAATCTGATATCAAACAAAAATTAAACCACACTTTATTTTTCTTTGAGAACCCAAATATTAGCATTTATGTGTGTGGTTGTGACTTTTGTTAACCATTTATGATTGTTTTAAGAGCTTTCGGTTTGGCATTTTCCCCGGAACGTGACACGGCCAGAACGACATAGGGTGTCGTGTTTTCGAGTCTGGTGCCGTAGTTGTCAACTTAGATGGATTGGATGTTTTTCTTTTTGCATTGTATATGTGTTTTAACGGGTAATGTGTGGGCCGAAGGATATCTCATGACATCATAAATACTAGAGAGGGGTGTTTTTGGTGGGTGTTTTTGGTGTTGTGATGGATTCCGATCATAATGTTACCAAAAGATACCTAGTGCTCTAAGGGCACCCACAATGAGATGACATGACAGATGCATAAAAGCTCATTAGACGGTACAACATCACATGCTCATCATATCTACCTATATTATATAAAGAACCCTTAAAATAACTGTAGACACCGAAAAATAGCCACGTATCCCTCCAACAGTTGGTGACTGTTAGCCCTCTTTGTGTATATCCATCTCTTCTTTTTCATTTAGAAGCTACATTATTTTCACCACTCTTTTCTCTCTCATATAAGCTAAAATAACTTTCTTCTTTACCTCCCGGTAGATTTTTTTCTCAAGATCATCATCACTTGTGCCTTCAAAGTTCAAATCTGTAAGTACAAAATCCTTCCAATATCTTCTTCGTATTCGATTCACATTTCCATGTTCAGGTCATTCTCTCTTTAATGTAATTTTATCCTCCCTTCCTCTCTTTTATAATGGCATTATTACTCTTCTTCTTCTTTTATACGAACTTTGTTTTAAATGGTTTCTTTTGGGTTTGTGTGTTTTTGTAGGACCAATCGAAGGCATCTTAGGTATATTGAAGATGATGAGTCGTCTCTATAAAGTTAACAAACGGTATGCGGTCTCAAATTTTTAAGTTTATATCCCGTTTCTTTACGTCAAGAAACATTGTTATAATGTCATACTACTTTTGTCAATTTGGTTTTTCATTTTAGTTTTTAGATCTCCAGAAGTTTTTCTTCATAGAGGAAGGAAGCAGAGGCGTCTCTTCGTACACAAGACTATCTCTATCCACAAATGAAAGGTTTTTAAATTATGTTTAATGTGTTATCCTTATATAATCGTAATAACCTCTTTTAGATTATTGTATTTAATTTTAATTATATTTATTCTGTTTAATTTGTTTCCAGATAATTATAATAAATAGTGTATATAGTATGTTTTGATGATAAGGTAAAACCAAGAAACCTTTGACGCATCGATTTAGTGTTCTCCATTATCTTTTGAGTACTAAAAGAAACAAGTTGAATTGTGATTATCTTGCTCATATGTTGATAAAATAAAATATATACTCTATTTTATATACCTCCATGTGTTTCTATAATGGATGATTAAGTAGCTATTTTTAAAATGAGCAAATTAGTTTATTAATTTATCTATCTATATTGATGGTAAACATGCAGTGTTCTTGATACAAATTTGTTTATTCGTGTTCAGTTTATAGTTGTGATATCTTTCTAATGTTAAATAAAAGAATTGAACGTATAATATTTTTTTTGAAACTTTTAGAGCACTAGGTACAGTGCTGAGCCGTGGCGAAAAGTGATGCCACATCATCATTTTTTTCCCATAACACCAAAACACCTCATAACACCAAAAACACTCTCCATGGTTAACACCACAATTTCTAGTGTTATGGTGCCCCACCTTTTTTTTCCTTTATTTAAATAAATCTTACATATTTTAAAACCAAATTATATATATATATATTAAGACTAATTATATATGTATATATATTATATATGTATATATATATTAAGACTAAACATGCAATGACTAAATGAAAAAACATCAAAGATTGAGGGACTAAATCTGTCAAAAAAAGAAAAAAAACCAATAAATCAAAAATAACCTCAAAAGTCCAAACATAAACCATCTTCTTCCTCCATCTTCTTTCTCTTCACCTGCAACAAGAAAGAAGGGAAAAAAACCATTAAAACAGACGCACGAAACACAAACACAACTCGAAAAAGAAGAAAAAAAACAAGCACGAAAACGCGAGACGCGGTACGGCGTCTCGCATTTTCACGTCGCGTTTTCGCCCACCATCTCGGCTCGTGGTGGCGGCGCGAGACGTGAAAACGCCACCCACGATGTGGTTTTCGTGCCATGGGCTGGCGTTTTCGCCGATGGCTCAAGCCACCAGCCACCATACCTTGTGCTCTTATATATCAAATAATAATGTGTGTCATACTATAATCAAATCATGCAGGTAAATGATGAAGAAAACAAGATGCATGTAAATAATGAAGAAAACAAGATGGAGTCATGGAACATAAAGTTAAGGAGACAGAGGGATACAAGTATATTATCTTACTTAAAAAATTGTAAAAGTACTTAAAGAAAGGAAGAGTGGTCAACACATAATGTCATAAACATTGAGGAGGGAGTGGGTGTAGGCGTGTAGCCATACTTGTACATGTAGGGTGAGGGAGGTGGAGATGATTTGTCGGTCAATTTTTATTTGAAAATATATTATTTGCAACTAGTTGGTTACCCGCGCATAGCGGCGGTAATAGAAAATTTACTAACTCAACTTTTTACGTAATTTTCTACCCGCTTACAACACTTTAAATGTATGTGTTCGTTGTATGTGTTCGTTTGGGTTTCCCGTAGCTTTTCCGCAACACCATATTAACATCATCATTCCCGCATGTAAAGAGACAACACACTCTCCGAAAGTATATAGTTTTAACGTATCAAGTTTATATTTAATTAAGGTTAAAGTTGTAAAAAATATAAATCGACATAAAATAAACTCACTAAAAATGTAAAAAACAAAAAAATTATAAAATATAACAAAATGTATGTTGAATTAAAGAGCACAAAATTTTAAAAAATATGATGAAGTTAAATTATAATAAAATTAAATTGATAAAAAGATATTTCAATTTAAAAATAAAGGTGATTTTTTAATCAAAATGTGACACATGTCACTTTTTGATGTGATTCCTAAAAATGAGATGAATGGTCAAGATTGCACCTTCTTATCTTAATTTTTAATGAGTCCCACATTATAAATGCTTTATATAGTAGTATAGATTATTGCAAAATACTTATGGTTTCACAACATTGGTGTTTCGTTTTTATTAACCTGCTGATAATAATATTATAAATTCATTACATACCATGGTTGGTTCCACAACTTCTTCTTCCATGGTGGTTGGAAAAGCATGTATATGCAGATACATAAATTTGTTTTTGGATGTGGAGATTAACGTTGTATATGAATTCATGTATTAAATCGGAACAAAATTTTTATACGTGGAACTTTATTGGACATTTTTTTTGTGCAAGTATGATAAAAACTATAAGTTAGCAATTTAATAAGCTTGATGATAAAATTGTAGGTAGAAAATACTTTATGTCTTTATAATAACAAAGAGAGTTAGCAAAAAAGAAATTTTGTATTATTTGTAGTTTAGTTTCCATATAGTATAAGTTTGTATTTTTTATTTATAATCATTTCATATCCAAACTTAGGTGGTGTTTGAAAATGACTTAATTGACTTAATATGAAAAAAACTGAATTTATTAAGTCATATGCAAATTGTTTGTTTGTGAATTAATAAAGAAAAGTGACTGAAATTATTAAGTAATAAAACTGAGGGTGTCTGCATTAAGTCATCTCTTAATTAAACATGACTTAACCAAAAATTTTAACAAACAAGCCCTTAATGTGTAAATTGGGTGAAATCACATATACTGGTTTCAAAAGCTGGTAGGAAAGTTTTTGTTTTTATTTTTTGTTTTAACCATGGTTTGTGACATTGCTCAACTAATCCACATGGTTTGAAGTTTTGAACCCACAAAAGTTGTAACAAGATTCACTCAACAAACTAGCAAAATTTACGCACTTATTTAAGTATAAGTATATTTGGGGGGTAAAAGCTATAGATTACCAACGTACTTACGTTTTTGTCCCGGATTGAACCCCTTACGTTTTTATTATCATGTTTAACCATGAAACTTGTTGTCCTGTTACAATAGTAACCATATGACCGGATAATGTCCACATCACCACCACGTGGACACTTTCTTCCACATAAGTCGTGACTTGTCATCCGTGTGACATAGACTTGGCAGCCATGTGGTATTTCTTGTAAAATTACTAAGATACCCTTCTTTCCATTTACTATTATTATTATTATTATTATTATTATTATTATTATTAATTTTTTTATTTATTAAAATATTATTATTATGATTAATACATACACACAAACTATGAATCAACAACACCACCACAATTACAATCACACATACATCTCCCTTGTCTTGTAACCTTTTATTCATTTTCAACAACAATGCAAGTTGGACCGCATCTGAACACAATGCTTCTTCATCAACTAATTTAAAGACAAAAACCCCACTTCAACACATCCTCATATCAATCTTTGCAACTTCTTTTTCACCCACACTCCACTGCGAACACCCTTTTTGGTTGTATTGATTTTGATACATAAAAACACATACTCTTTTGGATTGTTTCAGTCCAAACCGAAAAGCAAACACAAACCTACGAAAATCACAACCCTTTTGTGTATTTGATAATGACTTTATACCGCTTCAAGATTTTGTGAAAGGTCTGGTGTAGGTTCTTTTCTAAAACTAAATCATAACCCTTTTGTATTTCTTCAACCTCACGGTGGTGGTTTGTCTGCAGTGGTTGTGGTTGGCTGTGGGTGGAGATGGTTATTGGTTCGGTGTAGATGGATATGGTGATGGGCGTGGTGGTGCTGAGTCTAAATGGAGATGGAGATGGTGATGAGTGTGGGGGTCATGGTGTGGTCGACCGAAGATGGTTGGACTGATGATTGACGGAGGTGGTGGCTGCCGCCGCTACTTTCATGATACAAAAATACGGAGGTCGTGGTATTGTATTTTAAAGAGCGAGGAGAGAGGGGATTAGGAGAATGACTTATCTTATTTATTTAATAAAACTCGTGAAAAGACAAACATACCCTTAAATGTAGTTAACTCTACAATCAATTATCCCCTTAAAAATATCCACGTAAGCATATGTAGTTTTGTAATCATCAAATCAATAAACCAAACAATCTTCCCCTATTTGATATTACAAAACTATCTTCATGAATGAAACAATCTTCAATGCTTCCTCTTGACTTAAGAACTTCACGAACATGCCACCACACATAATAAGCTGCAAATCAATAAACCTGTAATTTTCTTCCACTTTTTGTAATAATCGAATAGGGGTCTTCTGAAGATATGCAACTTGGATCATAACAGCTACAAATTATATACCACAACTACTAATCCATCCTTCCAATGACTCAAATTGCCCACCATTACGCACAATAAGAAAAATAAATCTGAGCAGTAGAAATATAAACTAGCAGTAGTAATAATGATCAGCAGTAGTAATGAAACACTTCCCCTCAAGTGGTGCATGTAGATGGTTAAACATGTTAACAATAATATTCCCCTGAAAAATATGTTAACCATCTCTTGAATCTTTAAATTCTGTAGGCTCTATGTAATGATCACTGATCAAAATTGACTCACACCTTTAAAATATATAATATATAAATATAAAATATACTTATAAATATATATAAGAAGGTAAGAATCAAAAAATCACAATTATAGTAATCCGGGAGTATGATTCCCGGGTCGTTA
>BQNB010158236.1:0-13940 GCA_026074375.1 Tanacetum coccineum
CATTGCTATCTCATGCAACCCAGTTCAGCATTCTAAGACAAAACACATAGACATCTGGTATCATTTTATTAAAGAACATGTTGAGAAGGGTACTGTGGAAATTTACTTTGTCGGGACAGAATACCAACTTGCGGATCTATTTACTAAAGCGCTTCCAAAAGAACGCTTTCAGTATCTAGTTCATCGCATTGGTATGAGATATATGACTCCAACTCAGTTGGAAAGCCTAACAAAGTTATCTTCTTGAAAAGATCATACATCAAAAACAAGTAAATAAATTTTTCAAAACCAAAAGAAAAAATTGAAAAATTCAAAATCCCAAAAAGATTTGTTATATTTTTAAAAAAATAATAATTTAAAAGATCACATGATTCCAAATTTTTTATAAAAAGCTTTCAAAAGAAAAAACGGAATCATAATCTAAGTACTTGAAACTTTTCATTCACAACATACATCATTTCGGAAATAAAATAAAAACAATGATCTCTCAAAGAGACTGAATTTGAAAAATGTTATAGCTTCAAGGGGGAGTTTTTATTTTAAAACTCAAACATCTTCATTTTCGGGCTAAGTATTTTACATGATTTTATTTTAAGGGGGGGTTTGATAATTTTCATTACTCAAGGGGGAGTTTTTGAAAATTTGAAAAACAAAATTTGGGAAATAAATGATTAAAATCAAAAATGAAAACCACAGGGGCTGAAAGTGTCATTTTTCAAACAAATATTCGGGGCTATAAAAGGAGGAAATTTTTTCTATTTTACTTTTTATAATTACCGAGTCTTATTGTCGAGTTTGAGTAGAAAATCAAAGCACCTCTTTCGAGTTCATTACAACGATTACAACTACTTTTCTTACTCAAACGTAAGTGGATATGATTTGTGGTTCAAATAAAACATGTGTTTGCATTATTGAGTTTAAACTCGGTAATATTTAGGATTACCGAGTTTGTGTTTTATCGAGTATATGCAACAAGATTGAAATCAAGGACGATAATAAACAATGTTTAGGTAGAAATAAGTGATAAATAGCTTAGGAATGGTTAACTAGTCGCTGAAATCGAAATTCGGAAGTATATGGTGTTTATCGAGTTTGATTATTATCGAGTTTGATTGTTTGTCTACTGTTTGGAGTCTGAAAAATGATAATAGAAAATAAAACGAATCGAGTTTGGTTTTTTCATAAGTTAAAATGAATCATTGTTTATCTAGTTTGTGAAACTCAGTAATAGTCAAATAGTCAAACTCAGAAGGGTCAAAAAGTCAAACTCGGTGGTGTCAAAAAGTCAAAATTCAGTAAAAATGCGTTTGTGGAAACATGTAGTTGTTTTGAGAAAGAAATAATTTTGATGATTAATGCTTATGATGATTAATGCTTGAATGACTGTGGAATAAAAAGATCAGTTTCTCATGTGTGGTGAAAACATCAAATAATTTTGAGAAAGAAATCAAGTTTTTATGAATTCTAAGCTGTGGGTCATATATATCTATTCGTAATTGTTTAAGTGGACTAAGTCATGTCCGGTTTCGGCCGTTTTCTGCAATGAACAGAATGAGGAGTGAGTGACTTAGTGTCCATTCAATTATTGAATTAGATATGTTTGTCTTCATTGTTTAGGAATCATGACAAAAAGTGAAAGTGAAAAGTTTTTTTATAACTTGAATCTGAAAATCCAAATCTCAATTGTTTAAGTGGACTAAGTCATGTCCGGTTTCGGCCGTTTTCTGCAATGAACAGAATGAGGAGTGAGTGACTTAGTGTCCATTCAATTGTGGGTTTGTGATTATATGATTCTATGTTATCAAAAGATTTCTGGAAAAAGTTCTCAAAATCTGTTTTGGTGTTAAAATGATACTCTTTCACAAAACAATTTTAAAAAGTTGAATGATTTCTCTTTAATGTTTAGTAAACGAGTCTTAATTAAAATCAAAAGAGAAATCTTCATCATTCTTGAAAGAGTATCATGTCACAAACAATTTTTGGTGAGGGTATTCTAAAAACAAAAAGAGAGAACAAAATCCATACGCGAAAAAGCAAATCAAACGTGTGTTCGAAAAAGAATTGCCAGAACACACAAAAATGAAAAATCAAAAGAATAATTCGAATAAAGCGTATGTCATGTGCTAGAAAAAATGAAAAAAAAAAAAAAAAAAAAAAAAAAAAAAAGAAAAATAAGAACGAGCACATGAGAAAGAAACTGATCCAAAATATGTTCAAAAAGAATTGCCAGAACATATAAAACAGACAGAGTGGAAAAAGACAAAAATGTCAAAAGAATTATTTGTTACCTAACATCTTCATTTTATTCATTTAGTAATCATCATGGCACAACAACAACATGCAACTGATTTTCATCCAGACGAACTATGTCCTCCAAACAAACGATATGATCTTATGGATGCTAACAAGAAAGTTGATCTTGAACATGTGCAATGCTCACCGGAAAGCAAAATTCTGACAAACATCATCAAGAATCATCCATTAAGATTTAGCATTGCAGCTTCTTCCTCCGTCATGATTATATAGGCACAGTTCTGGCATACTTATAAGGGAAGACGGTTCAAAGTATAGGCACAGGTTTCTATGCGGACAGAAAAGAACTTTCTCTTACACTGTATGACTTCAGAAACAATCCTTCCATCTAACCTCAAGCAAATGCCAACAATTCATAATTCATTCATGCCACATATCATTATTATGACATAGGATACCATTCTATAAACCACAATTGGGTTTTAACAATAGGAACTAAATACACATCGTCAAGCTTAAATACAACTGATTCATGCTGCAACCGAGGCAAACATGTGCAAGATATTTTCTAAGTGCTTACAACACGTGTTCATGATGGATCAACCACCGATCAATAATGCAAAAGTGTATTGCTTTTTCATAACAATCACGTGGATTATGCGTAGCTTCTATGGGAAGGAATTTTACTAATTCTCTTCATCATCCAACATCTACGATTCTCGTACAAGATTAACAAAGATCAATCGTTAGTCATTATATGACTATCTTTCCTGAAATTTCAAGACGTGTTCGAGACATGTATCACAATATGCAAGATGATGACATAATGAAGAATATCTTTAACTCAGGAAGACACAAGGATAAAGTTGGCATGAAAATTCCAAATTGTATGATCACTGAAGAGATGAAGCACACGGAGCATTACAGGATGTATGCAGAGGTGTTTGGGTTAGATGTTCCTCTAAACGTCATAAAACAACCGCCAAGAGTCAACCCAAGGAACGCATAGGACACCTAGCCCCCTATGGGGGGGGGGGGGGGGGGGGGGGGGGGGGGTCACCTACCCATAAAAAGGATAACAGTAAAGTCAAGTGCTTCCAAAAACGATCTACTGTGATTCATTTTCGTCTTCCTGAAAGGAGATCTACACGTTTAACTCCACCAGTTCTAGTACCAACTGTTGAAAAAGCAGACGAGATGATCTTACAAGATACATTACAAGTAAGTCTTGCTGAGCACAAAAGTCGAGAAGAGCAAGAAGCTAGAGAAAATGTAGAACTGGTTAACAAGCACTTGGCGTCTGAAGAGATTGAAAAGTTGGTGGAAGGATCTGAGAATGTTATTGATGATAGTTCACCTCCTAGGAATGATGAACCACAGATTCCCGGCACTAGGTTAGAGCCCCGGAGTGATAAGGAAAGTCCGGAGGTGGAGAGAACTAATGATGAAGAGGTAGAAGTTACTAATGTTGTCATACCTGTCAATGTTAATGAAGAGGAGGATGAAATAACTGATGAAGTATATGAATTAAAGCGAAGGGAGAAAGGGAAGGTTGTAGAGGAGTCTAGGAGTACACCATTACCCACACCAATTAGATCTCCTAGGACTCATACTAATCTCGTATCTTCGGATACTGAGAAACTCCAGGAATTGACGGAAACTCATACTCAAACAACTTCATCATCAAGATCACAACACACCAAACTGTCTAGAGCAAACCGACTTCTATCATTGTTCAAAGCCAAACCTGCTCGGTTCAAACGATACAAGAATTTCTTTCAGGAGTTACAGGGACGGTATACATATTTGTTTGAACATCTCAAAGAAAGATTTTTGTCAAGGAAGTCATTCGATACTCTTGCTGATCATCTCCAAGAAGTAATGGTCGAATCATTACCCACTATGGTTGACACGCACATTAAGGAGCAGTAGAAAAAGCAAGATTTCCTGAGCAGGTCAGGAAGATCAAGTTCCCAGAGTATGTTTGCGAAGGGATGAATTTGGAGAGACAAAAGACTAAAGAAGAGATGGAACGGATGATTGCTAAAGCCATTTTACAAGAGCGCGGGAATATACAAGCTGAAATTTCCTCAAAAATTCAAAAACTATTGATAATCAGATCTCTTCTCAAGTTGATGCGTCAGTACGAAGTTATATGTTTGGTCACATCCTTCATGTTCACCCAACTCAAACATAAACACTCTCTGTTCGGGGGTGGGGGGCGGGGGGGCCCCAAAAAACCCCCCCAGGGGGGGGGGGGGGGGGGGGGGGGCCTGAACAACAATATCAACTATATCTCTCTATAAAAGACTATCCGTAGTTCAGCAACAGACAATTGCAATTATGGCTTGCACTTCAGATGAAGTTGAGAATCTTCAAGTACAACAAACTACATGTAGACCTTCTGCCGTTCGCCTAAGAGATTAGGACGATCCTCATGATGATGCTCATGCCTGAGGGGGAAATATTGCAAAGTAAACAGAAGACAACTGAGTACGAACGTAATGTTTAAGAGTCATCGTCTGGGAACAAGTCAATGAAGAGGAACAAGACCTTCAACTGAAGTAATCAAGAACAAAAGATGATTATGATTTCCTGGATTATTCTTATGCTCAGATGAATGATGAAAATACCAACAAAGCAAGTTGTCACAAGATATTATGACGGAAGTATCAACTGACTATTGATGAAGCAAAGTAAAGAAAATAGGCTGATAGATGTTAAGACAAAGATGTACTCAAGAGATGAGCATCAATATCACATTGAACAATGAAGAAATTTCTTGCAAAGTGACAATGTTTTGGAAATTAAAAGGGAAAATTCTTGTCTCTCCACATCCACGAAAGACCACACCTCTTGTTCAAAGTTGTCAAAGAGATCTTGAAGCTCCAGCACTATCTCTGATAAATCAAGACCTTTTGTATCTGAAGAAAGGAAGTTTAGGGCCTGAGAAAATCATATTGTCACTTCACAAGTTTCTAGCAATCATCTTTAATGATGATGATATCGAAGAATGAACTTCCAGATGGGTGAATAAGTGTGTTAATAAATTTAATCCTTATGCTCGATATGGTGTTGAACATTGGAAGAATCCTCATGCAAAGATCTTCTACATAAGGAAACAAAAAGAGCCTGGAAAACCAAAGGAAGAGGTTTATTCGAACTCAAAGATCATTCAAGTTATCAAGACATACTGGAATTAGGTCATGAACACAAGTTTGTCATAGAGATAGTTGCAAGAAGAGCTAATGAGTGCATTGTGTCCGATACCGAGCAGATTTACAATAATCGTAATAAGAATGATATGAGGAATATGTATTGCCTATTATGAATGGCAAGGTTCCTGACTATGCGAAACAGGGTTGCTATGGTCTTATCATGTATTCATTAGAAGTATTAGTGATATGGACAGAAGTGCATATTTTCAGCTTGAGAATTGAAAGTTATCACCAGAAAGTTAATCTTCGACCTACACCAACAATGTCTTTCCCAAGAGTTTAAAAGCACATAATGTTCTCTATCATCTATGAGCCCGTGCATGGAATCATATACAAGAATAGTAAGAAAGAGAAAAGGGTGATGAGACATTCATATATTCAATAAGTTTTTGTGAAGGCAACGTTGAACAGAGTACTAGAATGATTAAAAAGTTACAATAATGAAATGTGAAGTATGGTTATGTCAGCAGAACTGGTTACAGGAGGAGCAAATGGATTTGTAAATGTATCACTGTCAAACTCTACATCTTCATGTTCATGATTTGGCTCTTCAACATTAGCATCTTGGATTGGAGTTGTTGTTGTTTCTGTGTTTGGTGTAGTACTTGGAGATGGTGCATCTTGATCAATAGAAATTAAAGAAGTTGCCTCGGCTGTATCTTGTGGTATAGTTGCAACGGAAATGGTCGACTATACAACACTTGGTAAAGGTTTGAAGTACTCATCGAACATCGATTGAAACAATATATCTAAATCGTTCTTAGATGGTGGATTGCTAGATGTTGAAGGAGCACTTTTAGGTACGAGCCCTGAACTGATGTGTCCAGAAGTCAATTGTTGAAGCTCGGGTCCTGAACCGAATTGTTCAAAAGCCATTTGTGTAAGTTCATCAAATTATACATGAATTTTTTCTGTTATCATCTAAGTTCTCTTATTGTAGATTCGATAAGTCTTCTTTGATAGAGATAACCACAATCCAAATATCAAAGAATATTTTCTACAATCTGTACAAAAAGAAATAAATGAAAAAAATTTAAAAAATTTGTTGATCACCAACTTTTGATTGGGTTCCAAGATGTTAGTAATCCTAGGTTACTCCTAGATATCCAAAGTTCAGATTTCGTTCTTGAACTTCAGGTAACTGATGAAGACCAAATTCGTGCTCATTGAGCGGATGACTATAGCTATTAATGTAAGCTCTAGTAAGGAAATTCCTTTCACTGTCATAACTATGTTTAGATGGCTTGTTAGGTTCAACACTCGGAATAACTGTGGTTGTGATGATATTTTCTAAAGGCACTGTAGTGGCAGAAGTGATTTTGGTAAGAGGACACTTTGCTCCTACCATACTAAAGATTCTTCTAGTGGGAAAACTATTATGTCTTACAATGTGAAGGATCCTTCCAGTTGGTTTCCATTCAATCTTTTCTTTTTGTTTAACAGATTTAGCCCGTTTATGTTTTTCTACATCATCTAGATAATTAACAACACATGCATCATGATTTGCAGAAAACAAACATTCATTACATGTTAAGCAAACATTTTCAGAATTTAATTTTAACACAACATTCTTAACATTCACATTACAATCTGAGACATGATTGTTCTTATTTGAAATAAACTTAAACTTCCTAGGTTGGACTTCTACTTTATTCTTTTGGCCTATACTTAGTGGTCCTTAGATCCTATTATTCCTTGTATTGTTCCTTGGCTTTGATCCGCTAGCATAATTATAGCTTTCTATTCTTGTAGAAGGCACCAACATGTTATCAGTCTTTTGAATATTTTGCTTCACTACATGCTTTTGTGCTTTATTAACAATTGTTTTACTTGTTCTTGATGTGTCTACGTAAGGCTTGTTGTTCTTTTTATGACACGTTGCGGGAGCCCGCTTTTCATTCCCGCTTTATGCAAAAGGGCATGAGGCACAAACATACACTAACAGTTCTTGAATTCATTGAGCAAACTTACATGCATAATCTATATTTTCATCTGAAGGTTACAAAGCTCTAGCATATTATAACAATTCCTGAAGTGTTGCTATGTGCTCTTTAGTGATTTTCATGTAATCTTGATGCACCATCCTATTGTTCCTAAAATATGCATTGATTGGTTCAGACTCAATCTTAAGCAAACCGGGGTAAGAACTTTAGCACATTTCTCAATTACCTTGTTGGTGGTATTTCACATGGAGTCACTTGACTCTTTCCTTTCAACTTAGTTAACGGTTGCTTCAACTCGTTAACTACAATTGATTTTTCTAACAACTGAGCTTTCAGATCATTTATTTCAAAAGATTTGTTGTTGATTAATGCTATCAAAGAAGCATCATGCTTTTTTCGAGATAGATTACAAATCATTTTCTCGTTAATATGTTGCAAGGAAAGTTTAAGAGAAATACAATATTCCTCAAGTATTGCAAACTTTTTGAAAGCTTAGTAAATGACTTGTTATTTTCTTGTTGATTTATAAGCTCAGTTTCAAGACGTTTGCATTTAGCACAATTATCAATAAACATGCATGAAAAATTAGAAGAAACATCAACTTTAGTCAAATAATGTAAGAGCGTACATATAATATCACAAGAGATGTTTTCCTCCAAGATTCAATCATTTTTAATTAAAAGTGTTTCTTTTCAATCCTCAAAGTATTTCTAATTTACAGAACATTCACTGACCTCAGTTTCCATTTCTTTTAAAATCTGTTTCATTTCAAAAACCTCTTTGTGTACATCTTGTTCAAATGTAGTTAAAGATTTTATAAGTTCGGTAAAAAAAGGTATTGCATCCGCCTCATGCGCTTCTTTAACATGATGAACTCCAAAATCTCCCTAAATAAGCACATTAATCGTCGTTTTTTCTTTGATCACCTTATCAAAAGTATCAAATTGGTTTTTAGCCTTAAAAAAAAACCTTTTTACCTTACTGGTTTCTGGAAGTTGTTTTGGAACAATCAATTTTGGTTTAGCCTTGACAACAGAAGGTTTGAAAGCTAGAAGCTAATAAGCTTGTTTTGCACTTATTTGTTTTTGAGGAACAAAATATTCATAAAGCTTATTTAACTTTGAATAATCAATCGATTTGTCATTATCTACATCTTGTTTTGTTTTTATTTTTAACCGACTCTCTTTGGCTAAAATCAATGTCTCTTCATAATCAGTCACAGATTTAGATGCAAGTTTTTTAGCTAAGGTATTTCTATCATCCAACACTGGTTGAATTCTTTGAGCTTTCCTAAGATACAGATCATTTTGATAACCAAGAGAAGTTTTATTAGTATCATTGTAAAAAGATTGTGGTTTGGTTAACATGTGCATTGTTTGAACTGTTTGACCGGTTTTGTAAACGATGTTTTCCTATTTCTTGCTCTTTTTATATAAATCCAAAACTTCATAGATGTACTTATCTTCTCATTTATTTGACTCTTGTTTCAAAATTTCCAAATTGTTTTTCAAAGATGAATTGTTTTCAACAATCACAGAAAGTTCTCTTTTTAAAGTAAGAATTTCATTATTAAAAGCTTTCTCTTTGTGATTATATTCTACAGTCAGTTTTTCTCATTTGAGAATCTAAATCCTTTTCAGTTGATGTGAAAACAAGTTGATTTTCCTTTTAAAATTCCAAGACTTTGATTTGTTTTCTGTTTCTGTCAAGCTCAATGGTCAATTGTTCATTTACTTGATTGACCGTGTTACAACGGGTAACTTTGTGTTGCATGTTCTCAATTAAAGACGAAATGGCAATATCATTTTGTGCAAGA
Source organism: Tanacetum coccineum (assembly GCA_026074375.1). NCBI lineage: Eukaryota > Viridiplantae > Streptophyta > Magnoliopsida > Asterales > Asteraceae > Tanacetum > Tanacetum coccineum. The sequence goes on from BQNB010158236.1 coordinate 9,231, forward strand.
GAAGTCATCTCTTGAACAACTTCGTTTTTATTATTATCTGGATGTGGATTATCAGAAATAACACTACTATCACTTAGAAAATCCACATATGTGTTAGTAACAGAAACTAATTGTTCAAAAGGTGGCGACTCTTGTACAAAAGGATTAATCATATCATTCGCATGGTAAGTGTTGTAATTGGGTACCTCAGATAGAATATCTAAATCTTACGACGGACCAACATCATCCCCATTAATTGAATCAGCAGGTGATAGCTTTGCCATGAAGATTGCATTTGTAGTAGGTGCATAATCAACTTCTCAATCATAAGTGTCTACCTTCTATGTCATTAGGATGGAAGTGGCATTTAGTTGTGGTTCCCCACAATCTGAGTCAAAACCTTCTAATCCATCAACTAAGAAATCTTGTTGTTCATCAGCAATCTCTATCCATGCCTCTTATTGTTGTGCGAGCAACATCTTTTCCTTGAACCATTCAGAATCCTTAACCCTCTTCTTTGTTGTACACTTTTTGGCATAATGCCCTTCACTTTTGTAGTTATAACATCTAATCACCTTTGGTGGAATTACATTCAAATCTCTAACTTTTATAACTACCCTAGTAGTTCCCGTTAACGTTCTAAACAACTACTCGTCCATCCTGAATTTGTGCTTTAGTTCTAGGATTGGATGATGTTCTGAGTTGGTTATTTGTTGGAGGGTATCTTGAAGATATAGTAGTGGTGAGAAACATCATAGCTTTGTTCAAACTTGTTATTGGATCATCCGTGGGCAAGAAAGTTGGTACTACAAATCCTGAATCTTGTGATGTAGGCCTAGCCGTTGGTGGTTGTTGGTAAACCGAAGGTGGTTATTGGTAAACCAGGGGTGGTTTTTGGTAAACAGCAGGTGGTTCTTATGATGGTTATGGAATGTACGGTTGTTGAGCATCAATTGGCATTGGTGGATTGTACTGAGACTTGTAGCTTAAGTAAGAGGGTGGTGAATTATAGGTATTTGCAATTAGTGCAAGTGGATATGGAAATCTAGCTTTAATTGCACGAACTTCATTTGCATCTGGTTCATTCTACTTGAGGTATGCATACTGTTGATTAAAGCTGGCTTTATGAAGTTCATTTTCTTATTTAACACCAGTCACAAACCTACTCCATTCCGGCTAGAGATGATTATCAAACATTGTATTCACTTGGAGTGGTGTTGATGCGGTTGTCGTAGGACTTCAACAAGAAGTTTTACAACTCCCTAGGCAGAGTACCTAACTGTTGTATTAGTAGTATAGGCAAGACTCGGGGGTTGTTATCGTTCTCTAGGGGAATAGGTTAGGAAGGCTTGATCACGGTCTACACCAGTCTCTAAACTAGCTTCATTCCGGCTAGAGATGATTAAAACTTTGTATTCACTTGAGTGGTGTTGATTCGGTTGTCGTAGGACTTCAACAAGAAGTTTTTCAACTCCCTAGGCAGATTGTACCTAACTGGTGTAGTAGTAGTATAGCAAAGACTCGAGGGTTGTTATCATTCTCTAGGGGAATAGGTGGGAAGGCTTGATCAAGTTTACAGAATCTAGGGTTGAGAGAAGAATTATTTTTGTGTTTTTATTTTTATAGAAAGCAGGTAAATCTATGGTTTGAGAGGCTTGGTTTGATAAACTATTAATAAACTAATTGATAAATAATCTTCTGGTTGATACTGTTGATAATTAAATGTATTTACTTAATCATGCATTACTTTATCAGATTGTTTCTCCTAAATCCTGTTGCCTTGTCACATTGTGATGTAATGTTATTGGTAGTATTTCCTAGGTATAGTTCATTTAAAGCCAAAATAAACTAAACTCATTTTTTAATGATCCATAAAAATCAATTTAACTAGTTACTTAAATACCCATAATGTAATATTACACTACGTCCAACCTTCCTTTGTAACCGCAGTCGTTACAATGAACAAAGTCATACTAGACTCAATATAAATTCACTAAGACGATTTAATTACAACGGAAAGAGGAGGAATAAAGCTCATCGTATCACGTCTTGTCATAAAAAACCCATGCATAATACAATATTACATTAGAAATACGTATGAAACTAGAAAAAGTTGATACAAAATAACAGCAATAAAAGGGTATACAATTTTCAAAACGAGCTTCCTGAATTTCTTCTAATGCTGCAAGATCATCTTGTCACATATATTCATGCTATAAGAAGCTGCTCATCTATAGCAACATAAACTATTTTCAGGTTTCACCCTCATATTATACATAAGAAGCTGCTCATTAAGACACATTATATCCATATATACAGCCAGCTTATGTACTTATTTCAAGACGATAATATGAAAAACATGTACATACTTTTTGATAGAACCCACTACTGGTTCATGTGCTGCGACATCAAATGGTGCGTGACTTTTGATGATTGGGCTTTGGAATTTCTTCTACTGTCCATCTCCTTCTACGTGACATGGAGTACTGGCATTGCATATACATTATAAATATAAGTATATTTTCATATAAACTATAAAACAGTTGTCCCTTTTTAGTAGACACTCTCAACCAATTATAAAAAGCATGTCAGTTCGGTTTGTATCTTGTTTAAAGCCCATCAAACTAAACTGCCTATATGCAAAGTGGTTACATATTGGGCGCTTACTCAGATTATAATACTATTTATATAATATAATTTTGTAAACGTATTCAAATTCAAATATTTAGCACATTAGCAGTTTTCAGAGTTTGAAAATGTAGATAACATTGGTTTTATTTTTACAAAAACTCATTTTCATCAGCTAGCCAACAACTATATGTTTTGCGGCCTCTAACGTTAGAGTTTCCATTTTAGCATTTCATATTGGGGATGCGCTATCATTCAAAACCAAAAACAAAAATTGAGATGCACAAGTATGATAGTTTAATTCATTAAAAAATATATAGCAATCAATTCATTTGGTGGATATTCACATGCATACTCAAATTACTAAAATTGTTATTTATTTTCCATGGAGGATTTGGGGTATAATAGCTAACATTTTAAGATAATAACAAGTTTTTTTAATCCGAGTTAATATTCATATATAAATTAATTAAGGGAGCTAGACGGTAACCTGATGTAGGTATCATGATGAAACATGCTATCTGGGTTTAGCTGCTCTACTAGAGGTTGTTGTACTAGGTCTTTCTCTACTTCCTTTACCTGCATAGTTTTTACAAGAAGATGAGCATGAAAATATAGTTCTTACTACATACGCTCTTTGTCATATTAAAACTACAACGGTTAAGCATTAATTTAAAAATGCAATCTGGTTAACGTTAATTCGTTAACAGTATTCAAATTCACATAATCTAAAAAGTAAATAGCCCTTTACTTGCAAAGTGAAGAATACAAGTAATCTTTGATATGAGATGGGAAGGAACTTAGTGAGAGAGAGTGGAAGGAAGGATATATTCTAGAGAGAGAAAGTAAGAAACATATAATTCATTAGCGAAATGAGAATACAAAACCAACCAACCAATACCCTCTCCATGTGTGGAGAGGGTATTTATACTTACATGAGGTGGACATAGGCCATGGTTACATGGGCTTTCCATGGACCTTGGACTAGTTACCTATGTAAGTTTCCAAATATTACTTGACGAGCTATCTTCCGATATCTATGAAGTGACTGAGACTTTTCTAGGAATTTCGTATTCCTAACAATCTCCCCCTAGGGGAGGTCACTTCATGTTACAAAAACTTAAACCTATCATACTATGAAGGTCTTCATTCTTGTGCTCGCAGACTTCTTTCTTTTTCTTGTCTTGTGAATATGATGTAGTGATATTTGACTTTAGGATTGAGCTTGTTCTTTATCTTGACTTGTGTGTGAATATGTGATCTTGAATACCTTGAGATCATCAACCAAGCATAATCTCTTTTCACCATCTTGTAAACTTTGCCATCTTGTGAACTTGTGACTTCTGGACCAACATGCTCATACCTTTTTTGATTTGTTGACTTGAAAAGCTTTAATGTTGCATCTTTCTTGAAATTCTTTAACTTTAACACTTCGTCACTTCAAGAAAGACGTACGGTATCAGAGTAGCGGAAGTCTTAAAACATGTACTAGAGCTTTCATGATGTCTTTATGATTGTCGGTCGGGTATGAGCATGTGGCTATAAATCTTGTGAGTCAGCTGGAATCAGGTACACCTCCATCTTTAAGTTTCATGCGTTAAAACAGTTAGCAATAAAGCGGGGGGACGAATATGGCTTTGTCATTCGCCCGTGTTTGGTTGGAGTAACCTTCGAATCCGTGAGGATCGACCTGTGATCAGGTAGATTTAATTTAAGAAGAATCTCCTTAACAGGATTTCCAGCTAAAGTATAGAATCATTCTAACACATTTGTATTAGATTCATCAAACTCAGCATGTTCTCATTACCGGAACATCTCAAAGAAGACAACACGATAAGAGTGAACCAGTGAGTTACTGTCTCACCGATTGAAATAGAAAAATCGATTTGAATATCAATCGACATGTCACTTGCTAAAGTGGTTTTGTGACACGTCGAGAGTGTTAATCATTTCAAAAATTCATCATCAATCGTCAATTCATATACTGGAACAAGTTTGATTCTTATAGAATCGCACCATCGTTTCTTTCCAGTTGTCACAAGTTTGATTCGTATAGAATCGCACAAGTCACCTACCATGAGCTTGTTTGATGTTGGCTCAAGC
>BQNB010158237.1:0-15055 GCA_026074375.1 Tanacetum coccineum
GAAAACACAGGGTGTTATAGTCTTCCCTTGTTAAATGAGCCTTGTCCTCAAGGCTTAAGGCATGGCACTTGACGATGGTGCGGCCTTTGTGAAGAGATGTGGATACTTCTTCTAAAATTGGTCTTTACGTTCCCATGTGAACCCAAGACCTCTCCTAGAGTTCCATCGAACCTTAATGATTGGAATATGGCTTTGCTTCAATCGTTTAACTTCATGATCCATGATTTTTACTAGTTCCTCGACAAAATGAAGCTTGTCATCAATATGGAGTCCATCCAACGGAACGGCTAATGGTTCGTTGGCATAGCACTTCTTCAAGTTGGATACATGAAACATATTGTGAACCCTGCTCAGCTCTTGAGGAAGCTCAAGCTTATAAGCAATGGATCCAACCTTTTCCAACACCTTAAAAGGTCTAACATATCTAGGGTTTAGCTTCCCCTGTTTGCCAAAACGTACTACTCCTTTCCAATGCGAAACCTTAAGCATAACTCTATCTCCAACCTAAAATTCCATCAGCTTACGCTTTAAATCGGCGTAACTCTTTTGTCGATCATGAATGGCTTGAAATCCGTGCTTGATCTGAATGATCTTCTCGGTCATCTCTTGAACTATAACTGGACCAGGGAGTTGAACTTCTCTAACCTCATCCCAACAAACAGGTGAACGACACTTTCGACCGTAAAGTGATGCAAACGGTGCAGCCTTGATGCTAGCGTGATAACTATTGTTATATGAAAACTTGACTAATGGCAAATGATTAACCCAACCCTTTCCAAAGTCGATCACACAAGCACGTAACATATCCTTGAGAGTTTGGATAGTCCTCTCGCTTTGCCTGTCGGTCTGCGGATGGTATGCAATACTCATATCCAAATTCATACCCAAGGCCTTTTGAAGTGACCTCTAGAAATTTGATACGAACCTAGGGTCGCGATCACAAATGATTAAGACATGTATTTCGTACCTCGTGACTACCGCTTTCAGGTACATTCTTGCCAATCTTTTTATGAGATCAGTTTCCCTCATTGGTATGAAGATTGCGGATTTAGTAAGTCGGTCAACAATCACCCAAATGGTGTCATAACCTTGTAACGACTTAGGAAGCTTTATGATAAAATCCATAGTGATATTATCCCACTTCCATTGAGGTATCTCGGGTTGCACCTACAAACCCGATGGCCTTTGGTGTTCAGCCTTGACCTTAGCATACCTTAAACATTTGCTAACATAGGTGGCGATGTCGGACTTCATATTGGGCCACCAATATAGCTTCTTCATGTCCGGATACTTCTTGTCAGAACCTGGATGGATATAGTATTTTGACTTGTGGGACTCGTGCATAATCACAGTCCTCAAATCACCATAACATGTCAACCAACTCCTGCCATTTAAGCATAGAGTTCCATCCATACGGGGTTCCAACTTCTCCTTCGGTGTATCCTTCCTGGTCATACCTCCTACGTCTTCTTTTTTGAGGTTCTCTGGTTTCTGTGCTTCTATTTGAGCTTCCAGAATTTGTTTAGGGAGATTCAAACCAATAGTCATGACTAAGGCTCGAACCCGTAATGGCTTATTCTGTTCTTTACGGCTTAAGGCATCGGCCACTACGTTTGCTTTCCCCGGTGGTAACGTATTTCACCATCGTAATCGTTGAGCAACACTAACCAACAATGTTGCCTCATGTTCAGCTCTTTTTGATCAATAATGTGTTGTAAAATCTTATGATCTGTGAACACCGTACACTTGGTTCCGTACAAATAGTGTCTTTAAATTTTTAGAGCAAACACTATCGATCCAAGTTCTAAATCATGAGTCGTATAGTTCTTCTCATGAATTTTCAATTGGCATGATACATAAGCAATTACTTTCTCCCTTTGCATTAATACAGCACCTAATCCTTTATGCGAAGCATCGCAATAGACCACAAAATCCTCGCTTCCTTCAGGTAGATCCAAAATTGACGCACTGTACAACTTCTGCTTTATTAACTGGAAGGCTGCTTCCTCCTTGTCACCCCAACAAAACTTAACTCCTTTATGAGTAAGCTTGGTCATTGACTTGGCGATCTTCGAAAATCCTTCAATGAATCTTCGGTAATACCCAGCAAGACCTAAAAATTGACGAATCTCCGTTGGTGTCTTAGGAGATACCTAATCTTTTATGGATTTGATCTTGGCAGGATCCACATAAATGCCTTGACTATCAATCATGTGACTGAGAAATTGTACCTTGGGAATCCAAAATTTACATTTAGAGAATTTAGCATACAACTCCTCTTTATTAAGAAATTCTAGAATTGCCTTAAGATGTTCTTCATGTTCCTTCTTGTTCCTTGAATAGATGTGGATGTCATCAATAAAGACAATCACAAACTTATCCAAATATGGCTTGCACACCCGATTCATGAGATCCATAAATACCGCCAGTGCGTTCGTCAAACCAAATGGCATAACTTAGAACTCGTAATGACCATATTGAGTTCTAAATGTCGTCTTTGGAATATCCTCTTCACGTACTCGAAGCTGATGATAGCCTGATCGCAGGTCTATCTTAGAATAAACGTTGGATCGTTGGATCCTTTAGTTTGATCAAATAAATCGTTCAATCCTTGGAGTGGATAACGATTCTTATCGTCAGCATTGTTTAGCTCTCGTAGTCAATGCACATTCGAAAAGATCCATCCTTCTTCTTGACAAACATGACTAGAGCTCCCCAGGGTGAGGAACTGGGCCTTATAAAGCCTTTGTCGGATAGCTCCTTCAGTTGGTCTGACAATTCTTTCATTTCAGATAGAGCTAATCAGTAAGGTGCCCGTTCTACAGGTGCAGCACCAGGTATCAAAAGATTTGGAATTCCACTTGTCGAGTCGGTGGAAGACCCGACAAGTCCTTGGGAAATACTTCAGGAAAATCTTGAACAATTGGTACGTCCTCAAGTCGCTTCCCCTCCGACTTGTCCTCAGTCTTCTTTGTAGTAACATGTGCTAAAAAGACATGACATCCTTTTAGCATGTACTTCTGCATTTTAGTGCACGAGATGATGTTCAAACGAGTCTTGTTTCCCCAGTCGCTTCCGTCACCACGAACAATCAACGTTTCATTTCCCCAGGGAATACGAATGATTTTCTTGGCACATACGATGACAGCATGGTACTTTGCCAACCAATCCATACCAATTATAGCGTTGAAACTACCAAGTTCTACGGACATTAAGTCTATGTTAAATGGGTGATTTAAGAGGTTTAATGTACAACCCCGTATGATAGTGTTTAACCTAATTATTCTCCTATCAGCTAGTTCAACATCATAATAATGATCTAAGGTAGTTGGTGTGATATCAATTTGGGAGCTAAATGCAACAGAAACAAAACTCCTATTGGCACCAGTATCAAATATGATAGAAGCATAGCGGTTGTTTAGAAGGAATGTACCCGTAACAACGTTAGATTCCAGGTTTGTCCCTGCATGGCCTACCATATACACCTTTGCTGGAGCATTGCCATTCCCAACTGGGTTGCCTATATTGTTGTTCTTTAGTTTTGGACACTCCGTCTTGAAATGTCCCTAGGCTTCGCACTCAAAGCAAGTAGCTTTCTGACCTGCTCTAGTGCCCCTTTGGTTGTTAGTAGTATTGGCATTTATAGGACTCCTACAGTCACAGGCCAGATGGCCAACTCTGTTGCACTTGTGGCATTTGGGAGCACACTGACCATCATGGTGATAGTTGCATTTAGAGCACAAAGGTTTAGATCCTCCGTAAGGTTTCTTCTTACCAAACCCAGCAGTGTAAAACATAAGAAGGACCAAACTAATCTTTTTCGCCTAAACCCTATCCATGGCTGATTTTCGGCGCCGCATATACCACTCTTTTCCAGCATAAAAACCGCCTCTAATGCGTATCTTTACCTATTAATTTATGTCTCGATGCTGATTATTTATGGGTGTATCTTTGGATTCACGTTGTGGATTCCATTGATTACCCCGTTTAGATCATCATCTAGGATACATGGATTCATGGGGGTGTGATGAGGCAATCGTGTTAGTAGGTGTAGTGTTACATTATAGTGCTGCGTGCGGATGGATCTAAATGGCTACATATATAGAAATCATCCATAGATCTGTCCTTTTTCACCATTACGATTACCTTAACCCTAATTTTTAGGGTTTTGATTATTTTGTATATCATTCTGGGGTTAATTGTGGATGATGTGTGACAATCAATCCTTGATATCTATTGATTTTATTCTATGTGGATCTTGATTATGGGTTTGGTAGATTCTACGCTAGGAACGGTTTGGTTGCCAGTGGATTACTAGGGTTTGTGGTGCTTATCACGAACACATTTATTAAGATATATCTTATACCTAGTATGATCGATCTTGTTGTTTGATCGAAAGTGCGAATGTTAGTTTATTGCTACATTCTTGGGAATCGTCCTTTGGCAGCGACAAAAACATAGAACCCCTATTTTTATCTAGGATTTCTACATGTTTACCGTTGAAAAATCCTTTCTGGTTTTGTTGCATGTTTAAATGAGGCTGCCATTGGTGGGTTTATCATTGTTAATATATGTTATCTTCAATATAATACTTCACATTTGATGGGTGACTTACTTGTGCCATGATACTATTGAACTGGTGTGGTCTCTATAGACAAGGAAGTCTACGAAATGTATGGTTATTCGTGGTGTTCTATTTTTATGAATCATAGGGTTTTAATTGGGAAGTTACGATTGTCTTTTGCCATGATTTTTGATACTCATAGGGTCTAATATTGAAGGGCATAAGACGATTATCATGATGGTATGATCATGTTTATTATCCCTATTGCGATGGGGTGTTTAGAAGCAGCAGGTCACGTTTTATGATTGTTGCTAATATGGATGTTGGTTGTGTCGAGACAAGTAGAAGATGTTACATGCCTTATTCACCATCTACATGTTTTGCTCGTATGCTCAGGATGCTCCTAGTCTTGGGCATGTGGCTGTTTACCTTAAAAGTGGGATTTAGGGTCGATGGTTTTAGGGAGGTAATCGCCTATGAAGTAACGTCATTTACATATGATCTTGAAGACGGAAATGAGCTTTTACTACTTGGGAAGTTGCGTGTTTCAAACACGTTTTTTGTCACAGCTTAGAAATGTTTTTGAATGTTTCAAGTGTGTGTGTATGGAGTCTTACCTATTAATATGCTGATATGTATTTTATAACAATGGTGGGTATTGTTTATGGTACCATTAGGCAAAGACATGTGGGGTTGTAGTTTATGGTACCATTAGGCAAAGACACATGGGGTTGTAGTGGCTGTGTGGCTTTGTGACACTTATGGTGTACAAGCTATATGGTTATTTTGTGGCCGAATGGTGTCATTGGATGTAGGGTCAGTATGGTATGTGTACCCACTGATCCTCGTAACAATTAGATTCGGTGTACGTCTAGATCTGTAGAGATATTTGGTGGCAAGACGACAAATCTGAAGATGTTATTGGAAGTTGTACGTGAGCTGGGCTTGCGTGCTTTATTTTTGTTTTGTTGGAAATACTGGCATCATTAAAGTGATATTAATAGTTTGGGGGGGGATCTCAGTACTTTTTCAACTTATCGTGGTAGTCATAAGAGTGGCATGTCACTCTTGTGTTAGGTTCTTGGTTGTTGCACGTGTGATTGCGTTCATGGTTGTGCTCATGTAACGGGTTGTGATGTTAGGACTTCACATACATCCATTGTACTTAAACGCTTTTTTGGAGTAATACATTTTACCGAGGAAACCCTTTAACAAAAAAAAAACCCAACAGTGTAAGCCCTGCCAGTGTTCTGCTTCTTGTTTTGTTGTTGTTGGTTCTGATTGTTCCTTGACGTGTCATCAAACTTTCTCTTGTTTTTAGCCTGACGTTCAGTAAAGGTGCTGATCTTCTTGTCCATCAGCTCAGTTGTAAATTCAATTGCATCCTGCATGGTCTTTGGCTTAGATTCCATTACACTTCCATGAATCATGTCGGACAAACCACTGACATACCTCTCGATCTTATCCGATTCTTCAGGAAACATCCTAGCATACATCAATGCCAGTTCCTGAAATCGTTGGTTATAGCTTACCACATTGGTACCTTTAACCTTCAAATTCCACATCTCAACCTCTAGCTTATTAATCTCGCCCCTTGGGTAGTACTTGTCAGTCATCTTCTTTTTCAGGTTTGTCTAAGTCATTGCATAAGCAACATCGTGACCAACAGTCTTAACGTGGGAGTTCCACCACGTTAGAGCACTTCCAAGAAAAGTACAAGTGGCAAACTTGATTTTGTTTTCCACAGTGCAGTTGCTTATACAGAACACAGTTTCTAATTCTTTTAACCACTAATGTTAACTCGAACAACTCTTCAACCCTAAAATTATAGGGTGTTTGCATTTCAATAAAGTCTGGGTAAGTGCAACACGAGCAAGAGGACTTTGTCATCTTAAAACCTGCCTGAATCATGGTGGTCTTCGCTATTATCGGCTTGTGTCAGCGTCATGTGATGTCCAATGCAACAACACGCCATGGTCCGACCAGTCTGCCTTAAAGCTAGGCATCAGTCACAAGGGAGTTGGTGTGGTTGTTTGTGGCTTGGTGGATGATTTTGTGGTTCTTTTTGGTCCGTTTTCTCAATCACTAAGAAAAAAACATACCCGTTAGATTTCATAAAATCCATAACCGTCGACATACATATACATAATAAATAAAGGTGGGATCACATAACACAGTGAAATATACAACCTGAAATGAAATTAACAATGGTGTAGCTAAACCGACATTCATTCATAATAAATTCGATTACAGACATGACATTATACATCCCTTCCATATATAATCTGGAAAACATACATGACCAATTCGGTTACAAAATGATCACTACCATTAGGTTACAAGAAGAAAATAAAACCTAAAGCCTTACTAGCCGGGAGTTACCTGTAATACTTAGTAGGCTATATAACATAGCTACAACATAACCAGATCTAAGAACTACTACCGGCCTCCTCCGGTACATCAGGATGTGCTGGATCCCTAGCGGGTGTCTACTGACTCTGTAGTGCTGCCATCTGAGTCTGCAATGTTCTCAGCAGAGTCAGTGCCTCTGTGAGTTGTGTCTGTCTCCTACGGTTTGCTGCCCGCAAATCTCCAATCTCAGTCTGTTGTGCTAAAACTATAGTCCGTAGTGCTCTAACCTCAAAACGTGCCATATCACTGGCATCCATCGACTATACCCAAGCCTCACGAGAAGCTTTATCCTCACTCTCCATAAGTCTAGTTGTACGAGAATGGGCGCGTCTATCTCTACGTAGCAAGTTGAGCTGACCGCTCATCAATGATCTATCATCCTGTGCATCGTCAAGTCTCCCATAAATGTCATCTGTATCCTGCCTAATAGTTATGACAAAATTGGTCATCCTCTGACCCAACTCTGCCATATCAGTCGCTGGTATCTCCTCTGCAATCTCATATGGATCTATCTAGACGTCAGTAATCCCGTAACCTATCTCTCTATCTGGGCCACGTCTAATCTCAGCATCCAGGGTGCCAACGAAACCATAATCTGCTCTAAAGCCTCTAGTTGGCCTAGCAGTAGGAGTAGATGAACACTCTTTGACCTTATATCTAGGACTGGGGAACATCCGCTCTACAGCCACTAGAGGGTAGAAGCAAAGGTAGTGATGATGTAGGTAATGGTAAAGGTAAAAGTGGTGGTGTCCCTGATTGTGGTACCTCTGATCGAGGTGCTAAGATGTAGGTGGATGGTGCAGCAGCTCTTATCATGGCCATAGATGCCTTGGTATATGGAAGTACAATAGGTAGTGGTAGTAGTAGTGGATGGGAAGTAGATGGTGACTCGGCTCTCAACTAGATCATAGCAGCTTTGTATCCTAATGGATTAGTAGGACTAGTAGGTAGTGGTGGAGGTAATATAGGTAATGGTGATGATACTGGTAGTGGTGAGGATGGTATATGTGGTAGTGGTGATGAGTATGATGTAAGTGGAGATGATGGAGGAGTAGATATGGCAAGAATTCTGTCAACCTCTGCCTCAGACGGGAATGGAATAGGTGTCTGATCTCGGATAGACATCCTGGCAGTGGTACGACGTACTGGAGGTGGGACAAAGTCGGCTAGAGCTAGGTGCTCCTCCTCCTCCTCATCCTCGTCCTCCTCCTCATCATCAGCATCGTCTTCGGAGGACTCCTCCTCCTCCTCATCGTCATTATCTTTGTCAGTGGGATAATCAGCTGGATCCTCCTTGGGATCCTCATCATCCTCCTCCGGATCCTCCTCAGGATCGGACTCAGTAATATAACCTGATGAATCAGCAGTGGGTGAGACAGTAGCAGGCAGTGGCTGCTCCTTAGCTGGAAGCACATCATCCTCCAGTGGCATAAACTCTAGGTATACCAGCTCAAGAACAAAATCTGGTGAAGGTGGCTCCTGCATAGCGACCTCTACATATGCATAAGGGTCCTCTGGCATCATGGGCAGTCCATCGTATCCGTGTACAATGACTCCCGGAGATCCTATATCTGACAAATCCTCGAACGGACTAGATACCTCCGTGTAAGTGACCATGGAATCCTCTGAATCCGACATGACAAAATCTGAAAATCAAAAGTAGCTTATATAAGTATTAATATAAGACTCTTTATGTAATATATGTAATATACATTATAAACACGTATATCAATCATGAATGCATCTAGTCTAACCAACTAATGCAACAACCAGTGAGTGTATGTCCTATGAAAACCCCTTTGTATAAATGCAATGTTTGAAAATGGTTATTGTCCAAGTAAAAAGATTTGACCTGGTTCTCTATAACCTAGGATCTTGATACCAATCCGTAACACCCACAAATTGGGTCGCATCGGAATATGGGTCTAGGGGTGGTACTTCATAGATCAATAGCACAAGATATATATGAGAACGACCATTAAAAGTCATTTAAAACCGATACATTAGATTTAGCAAATTGTCTGTTACAAAAAGCCTGAAGCTTTACTTGTTCATTGTTCAAAATACAAAGATCCTAGCCCATAACAAATGTATCCCCAAAATGTAATGCGACTAAATATTTATGCATGTGACATCCAAAATATAATCACCAATGTATCCTTTGCACCTCGTGCCTTATTGACCTCCTGAAAAACATTGCTTTAAAATGTCAACAATAATGTTGGTGAATTCATAGGTTTGTAAAATGTATAATGTAGGACCGTAAGATTTCCCCATGATAATGCAACATATGCAAACATCACTAAATGTAACTACGTTTCCCTAAGCTCATGACACTGAAGCTCGACATGTATGAATTGCAATATAAATTGCCTACATTGCCCGTGATGATGTTCAACCCGAAACATCCTAAATCCGACATGGTATACCTTCGTTTGTCCAGTGATAGCTAATCACCCGAACGGGGATGTTAATCCTAAATAGATCTATTTATAACATTCACGCTTACTTAGTAATTGACAGTTCATGATAATGGGCTCAGTGGGTTATCGCTACTTAGGCAAACGCGTAATCATAATGTAAAAATGTCCACTTGTTTCCAATTGTAAAACAAAGCATGTTTCTCACCCCAAAACTTGTAAATCATTATAAATGTAAAACGTGGGCCTATGAACTCACCTCGAGTAAATGAATCAACTAAATATATCAGATGCATGAAAAATGTCACGTAAGTGTCTGAATACAACCTAATTAATCATAGGTCGTATGAGTACTAAGTACTAAGTACTTGGAATAAATAATACAATATATAATTCTATATAGCTACATCACCATCTAATTGTATTTGAGAAATAATATTTATAAACTTAAAATGTTTATAAATATTTCCTTAATAAAAATGTCGTAACTTTCTCGTTTTAAGTCCGTTTTGTGCTGTCATGTAGGGTCAATTTATTGATCACCAAGTTTTAAATTTATATTTAGCCAACTTATCTTAAAACAACACTTTAATGGGTAGTGTACCCGATCAGGTGGAGTTTCATGGTAAGTAGGGTGTCGAACACTAAGAGCGAGATTATTAACCTTATATTCTATCAGTATTTTAATTATTCTAATTAAGTTAATTCTAATTACTTGTTAAACCTATGCTATATACGCTTCTAATGATAGATGGGGGGTTTTCAGCCTGAGAGACTGTCACAGGTTTTATGGTGACAACAATCAATTCTAAACACAATAAACATGCAAGAAAATAATCAGAAGATAAAAAAGCGGTACAAGCCAAATAATAGAAAACTGTATTAGCCATATTAAATCCGATTAAATGCTGGTTTGTTTATTTAGTGCAATAATTTCTTATCTCAAAGCGGCATATCATTATTAAGACTTAGGCAGGACATCATCCTAAGACCTAGACACGTTGAATCCTGTCACAATTAACGTATCCGCGTAAAGCATCTTTTTAGTTTAATTATAATCTATCTAGGGATTAAAGCAATGGTGATCTTCATAAACCCTAGCCCTTCGGGACTTTACCCACTTACTGTTTGACGGTATTTTATATACTGGTAGTCCACTGTTCAAATCTTTATCAATTAATTAAGAACATACTTGTTGAAACATTATGGGTCACCTGCCGGTCTGACTAAGCTCTTAATTTAAAGATAAAGACAGAACGTTATTTGTAATCCTATTGGTCCAGTAATATAAAACACGATGTGGAGAGCTATACCAGTATCTAGCTCATTTGTTAGGCATAACTAGACCCAGTTGAATGATAGGTCGCATATTCAAACACGTAGACAAGTATCATGTGATAAACATAATTAAACTTTTAATGATAAATTAAGAAAATCGATTTTAAAACATACCAAACATTAAATCTTCATTAAGATAGCTAATACCCTAGGGTATCAGCCCATAACCATTGTAATTATACAAGCGTGATCAAATAACCAAGGTAAACTAAATGTTTTACCGAACGATACCAAAAATTAAATGATTACAAGAGTATAGGAATTACACGGTGTCTTCTATGGAATCATGATCGATGCTTGACCTTTGGTTGCTCTTCTTTTCTTCAGAAAATCATCTTTTATGTGTATGGTATGAAGAATATGATTTTGCACACTGAAAACTCGTTTTTGAGTCTTCTATTTATAGTCTTTGAAAAAGGTTGGATACGTCGTATTGGGCTAGGCCAATACGGCGTATTGGGGTGTTTCCCTTGTAGTGCGCGCAAAGTTTATAATCAATACAGTATTCATTCCCAAAATAATTTATACACAAAATCTCTGCATAGTTATCCAGCTGGATACGGCGTATTAAAGATGAGTGATACGCTGTATTGGGAATTGATAATACGCATTTTCTTGTGAAGAGTTGGCGCTGATACGCCGTATCTCTTTTCTGGATACGGTGTATTGGTCAAAAATGAGCAATATTCAAATATCTTCGTTTTAGCTCCAAAATATGCGCCTTTTAGCATGTCTTCACAAACCACTCCTCAATTACTGCAAATAACACTTTTAAGCAATTAAGTACAAATTATTGCAATAATTATATAAAAGTGGTTAGTTTATTCAGGATAAATGATGGTATAAATGTGACGTTATTTGATGTCATCAAATATCCCCCCACTTGAATCCTACTTATCCTCAAGTAGACTCTAGATTATATTGAAAATGTATCCTAACTGAAGTCAAGGATTTTTCCGTTTAAGAACTTCTTTCATTTTTATCACCTGTACAAAACCAAGCACCTCACAAAATATGGAAATGAAATCACTCAGATCACCCAACTAATCTAGGGTGTAACATTTAAGTGGTACGCTCATTTGCTCGGTCATGATTAGCTTCATATCATATGCTTGACAATGCTACACATCTCCACCACTAGAGCTAAGGAGAAACAAGTGAAAAGGTAAATAGGGTTTTTATTTTAAGGCTAAGGGTTAATCATTCTAACAATCTTTCACTGATTGTACCACACCAACAAGGCAGTTGAAGCACCCATACATGGCCGTAATGACGGAATAGACATGTGTGTTTGATCATCCTCATTCGAGTTTAACCAAGGGTTAGGATGAAGAACGATAAAGGGTAGGGATCTTCTAGTTTTCACCAAAAGTAATAAACCAACAAGGAGGCTAAATCACGCATACATGGCCGTAACGACGGAATACACATGCATAACCCAATCTCAACCTCGTTCGAGTAAAACCTAAGGTTAATTGCTAGGAATGGGAAGCAAATTGTTGTTAAATAAAATTCACAAAACAAATAGATTAAGCTTGAACAAATAAGGCAGTTGCTAGTAACTTTTCCCGACCGTTCCATGATAAGGACTCGAAATATATACGAACGCCTCGATCATAGAAATGACAAAGACAACCTAAGTTGGTGTTCCCATAACGGTCAACTTCCCAAATATCCCAAAATTACATACTTTTACAAAAGTGGTGATATCGGCCACTTAATACAAAACTATACATCGTTGATTTTTGTCCACGAATAATCAATCTTTCTAAGAATTTCATCGGTTTAAGTTTAGCGAACCGACTATAAATCTTCCTTCTCTTTTTTGACGCATTTTCTATTTTTCCTTTTTTTCATAACATAAACCTCGGTGCAATTTCACCGTCTTCACAATCATAATTTTTCTGGATAATTTTTCCTTTGACACTTCTTCTTCGGACATAATACATAATCGTGAAAGTAGCAAAATACACGAGCTACATATTTTCCCATTACATTGTGTAATTTCCTGACCATAACAGAGATAGAAAATTTCACTTTGACACGGGAAATACAAAACTTTACACAAAAGCAACTAGTAACTTTGATAAAGTAGGCTTAATCTACAGGGTAGGCTAAGGTGTAAAGGTATAACCAAATAAACATATGGTGTGAAAAATACAAGAATGGATCAATAGGTTTTGGTAGGGGATCTTACTCATATGGTAAGAGTAAGCAAAGGGTTACACGGGGTTTAACTAACCAGTGTAGTTAGTTAATTTTACAACACTTAGGCTTTTTGGTGTATTCCTAGAAATTTACCAGTTAAAAATGTTTCTCCATCTAAATCCATAGTACTCATCATTGTGGTCTCGAGTGATATACCACGCCAAGTTCTAAAGTCCACTACGTCACCGACACACTCAAATTTTTGTGGAATTTTTAGTAAACGTTTGGAAACGGAATAGGCTTAATTCTCATAATTTGGCATTAAGGGTTATAGTGCACGAGGTCATGTAACTAGTAATTTTTACAAAAATTATGCTAGAAAAAAAAATTGCCATAATTTAAGCATATAGCATACTGTTTGTAAAAGAAAGGACAAGTAAGCGTTTTAATTCTACATCCCCCACTTAGATTATACAACGTCCTCGTTGTATAGATAAAACAATTAAAGAAAATGGGAAATAAAATTAGAACAAGGAACTCCCCTGATATGTTGCTCGGGATGATTCTCCAATTTGAGTTCTTTGAGCAAAAGTGTGTTGACGAGGCTTTAGATTTCTCGTACGAGTTCAACACATATCTTTTTCAGAGTATACTATATCGTTGATTTCCTTATAGCAAGGTCCTGCATAAAAGATTAGAAGACAAAGGTGCAATTTTTATCTCGGTTATACAATGGTTACAATGCAGGAAAACAATTAAACACACTGCTATACAAGGATCAATATGCCGTATCCCAAACCCTAGGATACGCCGTATTGTTCCTGTAAAAACAATTAAATTTTTTAAAGTACTGGAAATTAAAATATAGACTGATAACGTCGAGTCACATCCATACGTCGTATCCAGAGGGGTTCGATACGCCGTATGGAGTGTCTAGGAAGACAGACTCTTGCAAACAATTTAAAAACAATTCAAACAATTTAAAAAAGACCGGGTTATCTCCCGGGAAGCACTTTTGTTTTAGCTAGTCGTTAAGTTTGACTTTTTCTTTGCTCATCATTCATCCGTCATTCGCTCCCACTTGTCCCTGTGAGCGAATTTCTTCATAACCATTTGGCATGATACGTATTTCATGAAGAATGGCATGCCGAGCGCAACATCTCTTGTTACATCTTCATCGTCAATGATGATAAAACTTGTAAGAATAGAAAATTTTCCAACAAAAACAGGTATATCTATTAGAGCTTCAGCTGGACTCTTCCCTTCATGATCGTCCTTGTCCTCATTTATAGAATAATAAAAGCTTTTGGTTATTAAATTAACAGACAAGGAAGGGATGAAGTTTGCATTAACAATTTTATACCCAATCGTGCAAGAAAACATCATTTTATAACAACACATAGAACTGGTTTTAACATTATCAGGTTCATTGACAACAGTTGGCTCAAAATCAACATCTTGATTTGTCTCGGGTTCTAGAGGTGTGTCTAAATCATTTAATTTAATGTAGTTACGGACTAAAAAGGTATCTTGGGATTTTGTCCTTTTGTGTTGACTTTGACCAAAGTTGACTGAGAGTTGATTTTCTTTGACTGTTTAACCATATTTGACTGAAGCTTCCGGCTTTTGTACACTCTTCCGTTTCCCGTGTCCGTGTTTGCCCGTTTTTGATGGTTTTCTTGTGATTTTTGTTTTATCCGTACCTGCACACATAAAACATAAAAACAAGCATATCTTTGCCATTTTTAGTCTGTTTTGGGCTTAATTGGGCCTTTTTAGGTGTAAACGGATATGTGTATTTCACACATATCACACTACCTTCTTCCGTAAATAAGACTCTACACTTATTATCACAAATTTGACCGACATTAAGTAAATTAAACGCTAGGTTGTCTATGTGTTCTACGTTGGATATAGTAAGAGAGTTATTTGAGATCGTACATTTGCCTATGATTTTTTCTTTCAAGTTACTTCCAAAAACAACATTACCTCCATCGTATGCTTTGTAGGTTGAGAATAGACTTTTGTTATCAGTCATATGTTTGGTGCAACCGCTATCTTTAATCCATTCGTCCGGCTCCAAACACGTTCTCAAGCATACCTATTTCAACAAAAACAAATTCAAGCATTTAGTCCCCAATATCTCATGGGTCCGAAAACGTTAGTGTTGTAC
>BQNB010158239.1:0-15055 GCA_026074375.1 Tanacetum coccineum
ATTTCTAAGATTGGTTGCTTGTTTGAGTTTATAACACATGTTACATTCTAGAAGAAAGTTTAAAATATATCATTTGTGTTTTACTTGCATATATCCGGCCACATATGTATATACATAAGGAAATTATAAAAAGTTTGAGTATTGGGTATAATTGTAGGTATTTGATTGAGTATAGATAGGTAGAATGGTTTACTTGTATGCAAAAAGGTTCCAAAACACGAAACATAAACATTTTACATAACGTATAAAATCAAATATCAAAAGTTGATTATTACTTTCGTAAAAATAATATAATGCTTGCTTGACGTAAACTTTTATTTGTTTGGTGTCCGTTTACGTTGAATGTTGATTTTTAGTTTACACGATTTCACTAAACGATTAAAATTAAAAGTAAATGCGTAAAACCCTAAAAATAAATAATTGAAAAATTAAAGTCGTAAAATGACCTGAAATAACAGATTGTTACACTTTAGTGATGCATGTTAAGTCATCTCCAAACACCACTTTGGTCCTGGTTGTTCCATATATTTGTGTAGATAGCTTTTGACACTAGTCATATGCCTTGATCATCCACTGTCTAGGTACCAGATGGGTTTCCTAATGTCACTCTGCACAAATAAGTTAAATGGTTAGTTTTGCTTTGAAACCTACCTTTTAGTGGGAGTCTTTGATCTTTTAACATTTGATGATTTGGTCTTTTTGGATTGGAATACTTCAGCTTTCTTAGCTTGAAGTGCTTCACCTCTTCTAAACCACTCAATGTCATTGTGATCAGTTTTGGTATGAACTATGCTACCACAAGTTTCACAACCTTTTGTGACTTGTTTAGGGTTTCTTGGTTTGATTCCTCTTCCTAGAGAAATGACCCTGTTATGACCATGTGTATCTTGATTATAACTTTCAAAAATATCACAAATGAATAATTAACACAATCATCAGATAAATGATCATTGAACCCACAGTGATTGCAGATAGGGAAAGGTTTTAATGGTCTTGAGGTTTTAGATCTTGATGAAGATCCACCTTGACTTTTGAGATGCTGAGTCATGTTCATGGTGGGCATATATTCAGCATGATCACAAGTTCTGTGATCAGTTCTGTCACATTTTTTACAAAACAAAACTTTGTAGCAATTTTCAAAAAGATGATTGTTCAGTCCACAAAGTTTCCAATTCTTTTGAATTGAGTTTTGTATTTGTTTTGAAGTACATTTTGAGGAATCTGTTGAGGTTTGTTATTTCTGGAGTAAGATGATTAGTTCTTGCTAATTTGTAATTTTAGAACATTTAGTTCTTTCATTACAACAAACAAAGGAATGTCATCTTCTATGTTTACATTCTTCAGTTTACCAGTAGGAGCTGAGTTCCTTTTGGAAGCTGAAACATGTTTGTTATCCTTAGCAGGAGCTGAGGATGGTTCATTTATTGTGTCCCCTTTTAATGTTTCAGGTTTGAATAGGTTCAGCACCAGCTATCTTCTCCAGTAGAGGAAGATGGGTGCTACAAACTAAAGATTCATTAGCTGAATCATACTCAGTAGCTGAAGAGTCAGTGATAGCAACTGATGGATTAGTTATTGTCACTTGTGACTTAGCTGGAAGAATTCTACAAGTGTCATGATTTGGCAAAGCAAATCCTCCAGCTTTAGAAAACGAGGGTCGTTCAATGCCTGAAATGGACACTTTTATGTCTTTCGTTGAAGATTTTACAAAGACTAAGTCTGTTTGCTTAGAACTGGAGAGATCTTCAGTGAGTTGATCAAGTCCTAAAATTCTTTTCTTTTAAGAGGGGATTTGTTCACTGATACACTGATTTACTTTATTAGAAGTGTTTAGCTATGTTTCACTGATTGTTGTTAGCTCTTTCAGTTTTTTTCTTAAGTTTTTATTCTCTTTAAAAAATTTAGTGTTGAAATGCTGCATGGTAAGAAAATCAAGTTTTGCTTGTTTTAATACTAAAAGTTGTTCTTTGTATGTATTCAGTTCTTGAACAAGATCTCTATGTTTTAAACAAGATTGTTTCTTTGCTCTTTAACATAGTTAATATCAATACACAAATAATCAAGAAAATTTTTTATTTCATCATTATCTTCCATATCAAGAAGAGTGTGTAGCTTTCTCATAGGGATCTTCATCCATTCACCATTTCTAACACTCTCTTTGCCAACAACAACATTTTCATCATTAGTAGTGCCATGAGAACCTTTACTTCAGTCATGTTAGTGTCATCTGATGACACATCTTTTTCATCCCATTCATATGCTTCAGCAACAAGACCTTTGTTCTTGACCATTGATGGTTTAGATGAAGTACTAGAACTGAGGAGAGCTAGCTTAGCCTTGACTTTGTTGTATTTTGCCTCAAAGTCTTTGTTAGGCCGTAGTTCAGGTTTCTGCTAAGAGGGACTAAAGATAGTGGTTTGATGTTTATGAAAAGGTAATGATGATGAGGTGTCATTTTATACACTTTTTTGGGGTCGTTTAACCTCCTAAATCGTGCATTTATGCCCAAAATAGGTACTTAATTGTTCCTTTTTAGGTATTTCTCATTGGAAGGAATTTGGAAGAATTACACCTGACTTGGGCTCATTTGGAGAAGAAACGGACAAGACTACGGACCTACACCAACATTGATCAAGAATTTTATATAGTGGCTGGAGATGGCGTCACAAAATAAGTGACGCCGTCACTGAAGATCAAGACGGGTCACTGGATTCCATGACGGCGTCAGAGCATACGACCCAACCCATTATCTAGAATATTCTCTTTCATGAAGGCGTCATGATTAAAATGCGACGCCGGTCAATCATTTTTCCTATATATACCAAACCTGAATTTTAGGGTTTTGTGTGTGTTACTTTAGAATAAAAAGGAGGGGACGGAAAACCCTTGTTCGTTTAGCAGCTCGTAGGCGATGATTTTAGGGCCTTAAAAACCTATTGTACCGCATCAAATTAATGTTTTAATCAAGTGTGGTTTAGTTAATCATTAAATATGTTTATGTGTTGTTTGATTTATTGTTCTTGCTTTATCTTTAACATGCTTGGCTAAACCTCCTATTGTGTTTGTTTATGATTGTATGAAATCGAGAATGTAGATCTTAGTGGTGTTGCTTCTTGTGATGGATGTGCACATTAGGTCTTAGAAAACCAGCTTTTGTCTGTATCGCTGTTGATATGTCTAGGGAAACATGATTGTGTAGAATGGATACCATCGGGTAATAGTCTTCTTACTACCTTGCCCCCTAATATGGTTGATCCACCCTTAATATATTTCACATGCACTTAGTGTACTCCTAGGGGTCGTGTAATAGTCTTCATACTACCTTGCATGTGCGTTGCTCTAGCGGCATACTAAGTAGACGGCAGGTTAGTGTAATTCGTTCATGCTTTAGGAAATAGTTACACAAATCATCACAAGTGTGACAAGGCAAAAACACTAGGAGAAGCAATCTAGGGAGTAATACATGATTAAATAAACACAGTCTTTTATATTATTGTTATCACCAGTAGCTTAGTTTAATATTTAGTTTAAACAAGCTAAAACCAAACCTCTCTCCAATTATATGATTTACTTGCTTTCCATAAAACATTAAGAATCAAAAATAATCTTCCTCAACTTTAGGAATTCTGTATGTTAAAACCGGGTCAAGCTTCTTCCCAACTATTCCTCCGAGTAATACATAAAAAAAAAATGATAATAAAAAAACAAACTCGAGTCTTGCCTATACTACACTACAACGATTAGGTGCACTGCCTAGGGAGTTGTAAAACTTTTTGTGTAGAAGTCCCACGACGACCACTCATTAAGTTTTTAGCGCCGCCGCCTGGGGAATAGTTAGGTTTTGATCATATTTTAGCTTAGTTCTACTCGCTTAAATCCTTTCAAATGAGACTTTAATTTCCGCATATTAGCTTTCTAGTAGTCTATCTTTTCTTTGAGCCCTTTGTTTTGTAAATCACTCTTTTGTTCACCATTATGATGTATGAAAGACCACCAACTAGCCCTTTTCAAAACCTACCACAAAACACAACCTTCCCATTCCAAAATAATATATTGATGTTCCAACAACATCAAGATGAATCTCTCTACGATGCATGGACTCGTTTCAAAAACTTAATCCAAAGAGTCCCTCATCATGGCCTCGATTTATGGTCCTTGGCTTAATTCTTTTGTGATCATGTCAATAGATATACCCTAATAGACATTGACCATGCAGCAGGTGGAAACCTTAGGGTATTAAGTGCTGAAGAAGCATGGGAAACCATTAAGGATTGTGCCCAATGCGATAAACAGTGGAAAAACCCAACTAGCACTATACCTAACCAAACAATAGCAAATTTGAAGACTCAATTAGTTGAGAATAAGGTGGTTAGAGTTTAAGTTACTAAGTGCATGGCAATGGTTAGATGTTGATGCCTTATAAGAGATGCTAAATTATGATTGGTGGATAAGTTGATAATCCAAGCCCACAAAGTACCCTACAAGTCCTCCTATTATTTGAGGTATACACACCGCCCGTGACTCACTCAGAAGAAGTAGAAGAGACCATTGGAATCCCGATGGAGGTAGAACCTTTGAACAAAACAAAACTAAAGGAAGTAGGCTTGAATTGTAATCACAACACTCCTTTTAGTTCTATGAAAGATCCTAGTTTTGATAAACCGGAGCCTCAACCACAACCCTCACCTAATTGTCCACCTTTAGATGCAAGTCTAGGAACCGAAAGAGGCTTCAAACCGCCCATCAAACCATAAAGTCCTAATAGTTTTAGGATGAAGGTATTAGATAATTTGACCATTCATACACCACCTTCATCTCTCGTCGCGTCTTTCCACCTTAGGGATAATTTTGTATTTGTATTATCGCCCCATGTGTAGATGACCTAAGAACAGTATGGATTTAAACCGGGTATATTAGGACATTTGTGGGATCTTAGGTCATGTTGATTTTTCAAAATTGGGGATGATAGGAGATGACTGGAAATTAGAATCTGTGGAAGTTTCTCTTCTAGGAAGAGGACTTAATTCACCCGTTAGGCCAAAATATGCAGAAGGTTAGGATTAATGAGACACGCCATTTAGAGCATGTAATTCAACATCCTATTTTCAGATCTGAACACCCTTCTCACTATAATGGTGTGTACCTTCTATACACCGCACTTTGAATCAAGTGTAGGGGAAAACCTCCCTTTATTAAATAAGTCAGATGTCAGGCTCGTTGACTCAGAACAAAAAACAAGCGCTTCTTAGGAGGCAACCCAATATACTTTTCCCTCAATAAGGAGTGTCATGTGTGTTTTATTCTTCATAGTTTATTTTATTATGTTTGAACTATCTTGTAATCATGCTTTGTTTTGTGTTTAACCTTAGTCTTATTTCATATCAACGGTATTTTACAAACCAATAAGTGTAGGGGTATTGACATCTGGCTTTTAAGCCAAATTCAGACATGATAAATGAATTGTTTAGATTAATTCGCATCCGTTTCGAGTCATATGATTGAATTGTTAAATCTCAGGTTTTGTATATCCATTTATACAGGAATTAACTTATGGGATCAAATGTAGGAAATTTTTCATCAAAAACAAAAATTTCATTTTCACAGACTGTGGAGACGGCGTCACGGATTAACAGCAACGCCACGTACACCTCGACCCATATGATTGGGGTCTCACAACCCTGACGGCGTTAAACGCCTAGGTTCCAAAAACTTAAAGTTTTTAATTATTATTGAAAATAAAACTTGCACGACATTTAATATATTTATTCTTCCATTATAAACTTGTAAAGCCTAATAAATTTAATAATTCTTTCATCCTATATATCGAGTCAAACCCTAAATTCATATTGTATATTGGTAAATAGCATATTTTATGCTTGGTATAGTTGTCTTTGTCTTTGATTACAGGTTATATTTGATTAGAAGAAGTTGGAGTCTTAGGAATAGTTCAAGTGGGATGATTTTCGGGGACCGTTTAAACCTGTGTATCGTATGTTTCTTCTCCATTATTGAGTTATAACATGGGAGTACTAGTTTTTTGTCCTTGTTTTTCTTTTCCATTTATCAAGTTTTTATCGGGTTCTTCTAGAGAACATGGGAAATTGTTCAACTTAAGTTGTAGGGGGGTAAATAAGCATTATAAACTTTTCTTTCGGTTTTGCCATTTGCTTTGTCCTTTAAAAGATAGGTAATATATCGACATTTGCATTAAAAAGGGGTAGTATTTACCATAAATTTTTGATAATTTTTTTACGTCTCACCCCAAACCAACGGAAAACCTAGTAGTACTAGCCGTCCCATGGGATAGAATTTTATTATGACTAGCATAAAAACCCTCAAAAATCCACCCTCAAAAATATGAGGTTCGCCCTTAGATCTTTAGGAATTCGGGTACCCATCGTTGGTAACCCAAGATGATTTTATCTTTACCCGGTTGATTAAGTTTGATCTGCAGGCGTGCTGTTTATTCTGTCGTACGGCCATGTAGCCATTGCTAGTCGCCTTTTTGGAATGTCTGATGTTAGTAAAAATTCATATATGTGTACGGTAGCATATTTTTAAATTCTTGAGGAGAACTTTGTTTTTGGATGATCCCGAGACCGCATAGTAAGGTATTAGGATTTGCTGATAAGAGGATGATTTGGGATTAACTTGTTTTAAACCTGTATTTGTTATGATGGTCACACCGATCATATAACTATCCCACACCCTTGCCATGCACTCATATTTAGTGCAAGATACCCTAGTACAACCCTCCGAGCCTATCCTTTTTCACGGTTCTCGTAATTTTCTGGTTAATCCGGACTATTAATGAAGAGCATTGTCACCCTTAAACTAATCGTTACACCAAAAAAGCCTTAGCCTACTTATATGTACTCGCCTTTAGTACATTATTATGATAACCCAAGTTAATTATTTGAGTACACGGTTGCTAAGTCCTTATCCTTGTAAATACAGTTTTGGGACGATTGAGATTTATGGTAGCATTTATTTCATGGAAGAATGGGGAGAAAAATAGTTTAAGTTAATTACCCCTATTTGTTTGCAATTGATCTCCATGTTATTTTGATCCACCTCAAATCGGGTCATTAGTTAGATTTGTAATTATCTGAGAATGTAAAAGCTCATAGTTGTAGGGGTACGAATTATAAACCACCATGTGAATGTATTTTGTTATTAATAAATTGAAAAAAAGAAAAAGAAAGAGATTGATGTAGTGTTTTTGTGTAGAGTTTGTAGTTCTTAGTCAGAGTTCTTGACTTAGCAACCAATACCAGAAGTGTATTCGTTTGTAAGTAATTAACTAACCCTTCCACCTCAAATCACCCTAAGTCATCCACCAAATTTATCCCATCTCGTTTCTGATTCCATTATATGTTATTCTTTCTCCTACAACCCACAAACCCTTTATTAAAGACTCTTAGATAGTAATGGAATAATACCTTGATCTAGCGGTGGGAAGTTTTGATCCTTTCAAGGCTTATGGTTAATTTATATGATTATGACAGGTAATGAGTGTTGATTTTTTGTTTCCCCTTTATATTATTATTTATTATACACCCGAGTAAAAGAGAGAATCCCAACCACTTATGTGAGGTCCTAGTATATACTTTCCATGCTTTTAATTACGAGGTCTAGAAGGTTATGTTGTAGAATATGTTTAAAGAGTAGGTAAAATAACCCTCATATTATTATTGTCTAGGTAGGTAAATCCCATTTGCTTGAGGCAAGCCAATTCCCAAGTGTTAGGGTATTTGATGAGTGTCATTTTATTCACTTTTTCGGGTCGTTTTATACCTCCTAAATATCTTGATTTATGCCCATTATAAAATAGGTACTTAATCATTCTTTTTTAGGTATTTCTCCAATTTAGAAGGCATTTGGAAAAATTACACGTGATTGGCTCATTTGAAGATAGAAAAAAGACAAGACTACGGACCTACACCAACATTGATCAAGAATTTCTCTACAGTGGCTGGAGACAGCGTCACAGATATAACGTGACGCCGTCACCACAAAGTTTAAGACGGCGTCACATGATTCCACGAAGGTGTCAGAGCATACGACCCAGCCCATTATCTAGAATATTCTCTTTTATGACGGCGTCACGATTAAAATGCGACGCCGTCACAACGTTTTTCCTATATATACAAACCCGAATTTAGGGTTTTGGGTGTGTAACTTTAGAATAAAAAGAGGGTACGAACCCTAGTTCGTTTAGCAGCTGTAGGAGATGATTTTAGGGCCTAAAACCCTATATTGTACCTCTTCCAATTTCATGTGTTTTAATCAAGTAAGGTTTACTTAATCATTCAATTATGTTCTAGTGTTGTTTTGATTTATTGTTCTTGCTTTATCTTTAACATGCTTGGCTAAACCTCCTATTGTGTTTATTTATGATTGTATGAAACCTAGAATGTAGATCTTAGTGGTGTTGCTTCTATTGATGGATGTACACGTTAGGTCTTAGAAAACCAACTTTTGTCAGTATCGCTGTTGATATGTCTAGGGAAACGTGATTATGTAGAAAGGTTACATCGATGGGTTAATAGTTTTCATTCTTAACCTTGCCCCCTTATATGGTTGTTGATCCACTCTTAAATAATTTCACATGCACTTAGTGTACTCTTTAGGGGCGTGTAAATAGTCTTTCATACTACGGCATGTGCGTTGCTCTAACGGCCTTACCAAGTAAGGGCCGGACGGTTCTTGTTATTCGTTTATGCTTTAGGAAATAGTTACACATATCATCACACGTGTGACAAGGCAACAACACTAGGAGAAGCAATCTAGAGAGTAATACATGATTAAATAAACACAGTCTTTTATCTTATTGTTATCGCCCGTAGCTTAGTTAATATTTAGTTTAAACAGCTAAAACCAAATCTCTCTCCAATTATTTGATTTACTTGCTTTTCATAAAACATAAAAATACAAAAATAATCTTCTCTCAACCCTTAGAATTCTGTTAGATCGTGATCAAGACTTCACAACCTATTCCTTAAGTGAACGATAAACAACCCCGAGTCTTGCCTGTACTACACTACAACGATTAGGTGCACTGCCTAGGGAGTTGTAAAACTTCTCGTATAGAAGTCCTACGACGACCGTACATCAAATGAGTATGAAGGAACAGAAGTC
The DNA here is from genome assembly GCA_026074375.1 of Tanacetum coccineum. NCBI lineage: Eukaryota > Viridiplantae > Streptophyta > Magnoliopsida > Asterales > Asteraceae > Tanacetum > Tanacetum coccineum. Next base: position 9,142 of record BQNB010158239.1, read on the forward strand.
TTAGAAAAACAGTCTCTTGCAAAGTGACATTTTCTACCACATTTGTGGCATATAGTGCCATCAGATGCTTTTGCACTACTGAACCTTTGAGACCCCTTTTTGATGAATCTTTTAGACTTGGCTAAAAGAGCTCTTTCTTGATATTCTTCTTCAAGGTCATTAAAGTATTCTTGACTGCTTCTTGTATCCTCTTCATCATCATGACTATCTTGAAAGTCTTGGACAATAGAGGTTGATAAGAAAGCAGTTGACAAAGGAGTTTTAGTGGCAAGAGATTTTTTCTTTTTAGTTTCATAAATACTATCAATGAGGTTTTCTTCATATTTGAGTTTTCCAAATAGAGAAGAAAGCTCAGATTCTTTCACATGATTTATGTTTCTGAGACTTTGGCAGAAACTTAGCCACTTCTTTGGTAACCCATTTATAAAACCAGCATTTATTTCAAGCTTTGAAAGTTTGATGCCATCATTTACTAACTTATTTACCAAATCTTTGTATCTGGTGAAAGTCCGTGTTAGAGTTTCACCTTATTTGTATTTAAAGGTGTTGTAACACAGGGTTAGGTCCATGACCCTATTTTCTGTAACATCAGAGGGGCCCTCATGATATAGCATCAGGTCATCCCAGGTAGATTTAACTGTCAGACAATTTATGACAGAGTTTATTTGGTCATCTGGAGGAACAGACAGGATGAGACTTTTGAGTCGCTGATCTAAGTTAGCACCCTTTCTCTCATCATTTGTTCATTGTACTTCAGGCTTTCCTGACCAGCTGTCATAGGGACAAAAGGAGCATTTTAAATGATGTTTTTGAATTAAGGTTCTATACCAATTATGTGACACATGAACCTCTTTTTTCAATTGGTGACATTTTCCACCTTCAGTAGAGGAGCAACATTTAACTAGCCACCCATATATTCAAGAGTCTGTGGTACTTCTGCTATCATTTTTAATGGATCTTGATTAAAAAAAGTATTTTGAGCAGTTATAAAAACTTTTGAAAAGGTTTTAAAAATCAAACTGCGCTGATACCACTTGTTGGTCCCCTTGAATATGATATTAAGTTTATCAAGTTAAACTAATCACATTCTATGGCAACAAAGTGAGTTTTAAACAAATATATGTAAATAATATAATGAACAAGTTTAAAACACATAGAAGTAACTTTTCAACATATAGGTTCTTATTAGAATCAAATAAAGAATCTATGACACACCTTGCTTGTGGAATAGCAAGGTGGTTGAATGATAATTGGGGTGAGATCTCCTTCTAACTTAAACTCTAATCAAAGTTATGAGTTTAAGAAAACAAACTATTTGACTAAAACTGAAGCTTCAGCTTCAGCAGTTTCTGTTCAGTTTGTTTGAGAGATAAATGCTCTTCAATGTGTTTCACATTGATTAGAAGAGATATCATTTACTCTCATCGTACCTTTCCTTTTATAGGCAAAGGAATTAGGGTTTACAAGTTTAACCTAGTCTACGTGGCAAGCATTAAATTGATGGTTGAGCTACCATTTAATGTATGTATGCTTTATAGTACTAGGTACACTCCTTTAAGGAAATTCGTTGTACTTCTATACCAACTTTAGAAGTATTCATTCCCAAAGAGATTGCTTTATTCCTTTTGACATAAAGCAATATTTTTCCTGTCTTGCAAACCTTCTAGAAGTGAAACATTTTGTTTCAGTCTTTGAAGAAGGAGATCGACATCATTCAGCTTGAAGTTGTCAACCAACCTGAATTGAAGCTCTTGCTAAGGTCTTCTTCAGTTTCTGAACCGCCACATAAAGTGAAGTATAGATGATCTTGATCTTCTAAGTACCCGAAGAACTGAAGCTGAAGTGTCTTCAGTGAATACAAGCTGAACCGTCTTCAGCTTGTTTATACTTAGGTGATTTTATGTTTAAATCTAATAAGAGACCAAGGGATCAACAACTGGCCTAACATGATAACATAAACAAATGACAATTTTTTTTAATTTAAACTTATAAAATTTCACATCTGATATAAAAAACCTAAATTTCAAGCTTCTGATCATGAAAATTTAGCAAACAGACACGTACTTTTTATCTGCAAATAACAGAACATACATTCAGTCAAAGGATGGATCAAAAAACCAACCGAGCTAGCTTAGTTGGCCACCAAGGGTAACCTTGGGGAGGTATCCTTGGAGAGGTCTCAGTTTTGAGTCTCACCATGGACCTTTAGGGGCGAAAATAAATAAAAACATGATTGAGGTTTATCCCCTAAAGTAAATGTATGAGGCTTGCATACTGTCCAATTAGATGTCACTGTGGGCTTGAATCACTAACTACTAACTTGTCGTTCAAAAAAAGGATGGCTAAAAAATTCTTCCCTCTAGAAAGTTGTGATGCCACTTAATTGCATACCACTAACGTTAAGGCATAAGAAAATCATGAATGATTCCTAGAGCATTGAAACCCAATAAGTCAAACATCATAAGCCAACAAAGATTATATCAAATTATTCACATGAAAAATGTGTGTAAACATAAAGTAGGGTTAATACACAAATATGTTACTAGAGTTTGCCAAAATGTTCGCCTAAGTTACTAAAGTTTTTTTCGTTACAAAGAGGTTACTCCAGTTATGTGTACCGGTTACATAAGTTACCCCATATGTTTTAATCCTTTGTTACTAGTTCACTGCCTACGTGGCATAATTTTCTTTTATTTTTTTTATAATTTCTCTTTCAGACTAGAGTCAATCCTCTTACAGCTTTCCTCTAACTTTTACAATTGACCATTCTTTCTCGATTTCTTTAGATTGTAAGCTGACTTCAGACTTTAAAGTCTCCAACCAATTTGTTTTCAGAGTTTCGTGTGAGGGACCATCAAACCCCTTCTCACATTTAGTGATTGAATCAATCATTAACTAGTAAGATGAAGAACGGGCAACACTGAAGTCCAATTTGTTCTGGAAAAAGAAAAGAGCTATACTTCTTTCTGCATTTTCTTCATCACTTAAATTAGAAGGGGTCGATTGGGTAACATTTGGAAAGAATTTGGTAACTGAAATTGGTGTCTCTAGGTCCATAAGACTTCTATTTGGGAGGATAGTATCAATGACTGGCGATTTAAGTTCATATTGTTTTCGCTTCTTTGGTATATGAATTTCTTTACTATTATCTTTTGATGCTAATATGGCCCTAACTTTTTCTGTCACATCATCTTTAACTTTGCTACATGGATTTACACCTTTACTAGGAAGTCGAGAGAGATGATGCTTTAGTCTACTTATCCCACCATTAAAAATTCTAAGACAAATTTGCATTTAACCTTGTATCCGTCTAGTTTCTCAGCATATTCCTAGCAAACATCTTTCTCTCGAATCACTGTCGTGAAAACAAAAAGGGTGCTTATGCCAATTTTGGACACCTTTATGTAATAAGGATGCTAGGCATCATGATAAGCAGTGTCGAAAGGATAGATTTAAGGTGTTTAGCATTCTCCTTACTGAAATGAGATTGTTTATCTTTTTTTGATTTGGGAAGAAGAAGGTACGAAGATGATGGAATTACTGAAATAAGATTGTTGTTGTTGGGGAAATGTGGTTTTCAGTTGGTAATTCATATCTTTGACTTTTGAATGAGGTGGGACCCATAAAGTGTTGATGTGGCAAAGGTAGTGGGTTATCAACCGGCTGCCCACCTTCGGAGTAACATGAGGGTAACTTTTTCTAAAGTTTAGTAACCCAAATAATAAACCCGTATACTTGATGTAACACCCCTAAATTCACAACGCAGCGGAATACCACTTGGGGTGCTACTTTATAGCATAAAGTACTAGCTACAGAAAACGGCTCTAAATGAGACGTTTTGAAAAGTCAACCATTCGAATTTTTTTATAAAATATCAGAGTTACAACAGGTCCCATTTGCAATGCAATACAAAATATTTTTAAAACGTTTGTCGAATGGTACTCAAATTATAAAGCCTTTAAAAATATATATCCGCGCGACTTAAATGCTCCTAATGCTCTACTAGCAAAATAATAACCTGAGAAAATACATGCAAAACGAAAAAAATAATGTTGGTGAATTCATAGGTTTCAGCAAAATCAGTATTGAAATAAATCAAGTAATATCTCAGTAAGAAAAGTAGCATTACAATATTTCAAAGTATTATTTTTGAAATCCATGTAGTGATTCAATAAATCAAGTAAGGTTCAGTAGTGGACCACGAGATTTAAGTAATAGTAGAATACAAAACAAATTCAGTAGTCCAAAACATGTTTTATTGCGCTAAGCTCATGACCCCGAAACCTTAACTAGTTTGTGCCCTTACAGTATATTGGATGTATGCCAAAACACCCTAAATGTCCTCACCATGTTAAATGTACCATGGCCAACTTATGACCAGAAATTCATGGCGGGGATTGTCAATCCCGATAGATCTACCCACAACATTCGCGCTTACTACAATAGTAATTAATGATTCATAATAAAAAGGGACTTAGTTGGCATTGTGGTAACTTAGGCAATAATATTCAGGCAATAATCGGGATAGCATACAATTTAAAAAACACTTGTATCCAATAGTAAACAAATAATGTGTTCAAAACTCACTGTTTTCATATATAGGAATTCGATGATCTCAAATCAATCAAGCTTTAAATCTGCTCATAAGAAAACAGCCATGTATCACACATGTTTTAGAACTCATGTAGTAAGCAAGTAAAAGATTTAGTAAAGATAGTCACGTAACACTTAAGTAGTAAAAATCAGTAAGTTTACTTAGTAAAACGAGCATGTATTCTCAACCCAAAAACAGTTTATGAAAAACCATTAAAAGAGAAAAAGTAGGGCTATGAACTCACCGAGAAGCAATGAAGTAGTAGGTACTGAAGTTAGATCAATGATGGCGTGAAATCACGATCGCCTAAGTATCACCTAGAAAGAATGGTGACTTATTATAAAGAAATAAAACGCACGCGACAGGAACAACAAAAAGATACAATGATGCAATCGTGATCAAGATATGGCGTTCTAATTTCCTTTAACAAAGTGAGATTTATCCAAGAATTCCTTTAGGACCTAATCTAATATACCTTCAAGTATAAACCCACTTATACCGCTTATTTACCCATTTTATAAAATCCATTACACTCATTAAACCGTATAAAACAATTCGACACTATACAATTCTGCACTTACGCCGACTCAATGGACCTGTATCTCAAAATCCGTAATAGGTATAAATGAACGGTTTTCGCCTCAATCAAGCTTAATAAACCTAGTTCACTGAAGTTATCAACCAAACACTCCAATGTATCTAGAACCTAAGTGAAATGACCAATTTACCCTTAAGTATATAATCTGAGTTTTGGAAACAATTTCCCACTTCACCATTTTGATCATATCTTACAATCCGTAACTAGTTAGAACCCCATTCAAAAACTTAAGTTTAAGTCTATCAATTATCTACAACTTTTAGTTTTAGAAAAATAATACATAGGTTCAAAATTTTTAAGATATATTCATTTGAAAATCTGGGCACAATTTCTAGTTAGTTTCATCATTTTGGTCGTAACACATTCATCTGGAATGGTTACGGATCTATCCAAAGAACCACTTGGTCCTCATCTGTTATACCCTTCACCCATGTAAAAACCCAATAGCCTCCAAGTCAAATAAAATTTGTTACAAGCCTAACTATCTGTATTACAAATTCTGGGCACATACTAAGTTTGTTTCCATGGTTTTGGTCGTATCTCGACCATCCAGAAGAGTTGCTGTTCTATCCAACTCACCACTAGGACCTGAGATATTAACCTAATCGTTTATGTAAATAGCCAGTAGGCCTTAAGCCAAAATTATTCCATTATATCACAAACTATCTGCATATTCAGATTCAATGACCTATTTTAACTAGTTTCACTAATTTAGGCGTATC
>BQNB010158240.1:1266-15055 GCA_026074375.1 Tanacetum coccineum
ACGCTAAAAATTAGATTTTTAGAACAGACCGAGAATGTCCTAGGGTTAGCGGATGGAACTAAGTTGTATCCCGTAGGACTTGTGAGAAATGTAGAGGTATATGTAGGGAAGTTAAAACTTTTGGAGGACTTTTACGTCATTGATATGGAGAAATACCCTGCGTGCGCTTTACTTGTAGGAAGAAGATTCTTAGCGACCGCTAGTGCCGTAATAGATTATAAAAAGTCTAAGATAGCGATAAGAGAAGGAATTACAAGATCGCTATTTGGAGTTAAAGAGACCGGCCTAGGTCATGAGGATACGTCATATTGGACTACCATAGCGAGATGAATATCACCTGGTACGAATGACATAGGTGCCCGGCCCCCGTACTATTTGGAGAAAGACTTTCTAGATAATCATGTGCCCGGGGAATAAGAAATAGCTAGAGATGCTAAACTTAATCCATTTAGAGCACAAGGTATAGTGGAGCCGTCGTGTTCGTGTCATGGAAAAAAGTGATGGCACGTCACCACTTTTCTTCATAACACCAAAATTCATCATAACACCAAAACCCTCCTCCCTGGTTAACACTACATTTCTGGTGTTATGGTGACCCCACTTTTTTATTTTTTCATTTATTTAAAAAAAATATTAAATTCAAATTTCATTAATTAAAAAAACATTACAAACTACATTAAATAAAAACAAATGCATAAAGTTAAATAAAAAAAGTATGTTAAATAAAATATGACAACAATTTAAAAATTAAAATATTTTGTCCGGGTTTGTTTTTCAACTCCTCGATCTTTGCCGCGACCGCCTGACTCATCCTGGTAGTGTCGAAAGTAAGTATCTTCAAATCTTCGTCTCTTTTTTGAATTTCGCAAACTTTGAGTCTTGTCGTTATCTCGCGCTCCATTTGCTCTTCACAGTCTAAAAGTATTTGTTGTTGCATCGATTCGGTAAATTGCTCTTTTTGTGAACCAGCAGTGGTGGATGAGCTTGTAGAACGTTGAGCTTTGGACTTTTGTGGAGCCCCGGATGGATGCGGGATAACATTGTCTCAAAAAAATTCAGGATCTTCTCCGGTTACAAGTCCTCAGGATCTTCTTGCTTGGGTAGACTCGAGATTTTTCCATTTGTATTTGTGTTTCAAAAAAAGCCAAGCACTTTTATAAACAAATTCTCTCCCGGTTTGTTCTTTATATAAAATTTGTTCCTGGGTCAACAAATTTTCTTCATTCTCGCCGCTAAGAGCCTTGGTTTGGTCGTAAATCGAGTTAAACTTTGTTACATCTTGATTCATCGGCGTCCACTTACCCATCAACATATTTTTGTTACGCTCCTTACAACCAATTTCCTTAGCTCGCTCGTTGTATATGTCGAGAATTTTATACCAAAACGTATCATTCGATTGGTCATTTCCGACTTTCAGATCTTCGGATATATCTATGAAACATTCCACCAAAAGTTCTTCCTCGCGTTGGGTCCAATACGAACGATCCCTTTTTTGGACTTGTTTTTTGGCTTGCGATTTTATTCAGACTTGTTTATGTGTCGACGGGCCCTCATCGGGTTCTTGAGTGGAATGTTGGGGATATTCGGATTGTTGAAATTGTTGGGATTGTTGGAATTGTTGGGATAGTTGGAATTGTTGAGAACTTTGCGTTTGTAAGTTGGCGATTGGGTTTGGGATTTGTAAGTTGGCGAGCGATTGGTATTTGAGGTGATGGAGTTTGTGGACGAGGGAGTGTTTCAATTAGACGAAGACGAAAAAATTAGGTAACTGCGTATTCGGTATTTGATTTTGTAAGCCGTTGAAGTTGTTTGTTATCAATTAGTTGGGATTCATTGTAGAAAAGTTTATAAAAATTAAAAATAGTTTATAAAAATGTGGAGGTGAAGATGGAAGTATTGTATAAAAATTCAAAGTTTATATGGTATTTATAGGGTAAATTTTTGAAAAAGGGGGATAAAACCTAGAAATGGGATATATCCGTTATAAAACGGTAAGAATTTTATTTAATAAAAAATTTATTTAACGCGAAAACGCGAGACACGACACAGTGTCTCGCGTCGTCGTGTGCCATTTTCCCGGACCATTTAGGCTGGCTACTTCGGCTTGAGGTACGAAAACGCAAGGAAGGGTATGCTTGTGGCGTTTTCGGAGAAAACGCGACCCACGGCGCACTATACCCTTAGCTCTTAAGGATGTCCTAGTGTTTAGGAAAATGGTGGAATTCCTAGGAGCCATACCGATTAACTTAAAGGGAAATATATGGGAATCGTAGGATATGATTGATGAGAAGATAGATTGGAATAAGCCACCAAAGGAAGGAGATGGTGCGTGGCATATTAGGATTGAAATGATTGATCCCGATAGAGGAAAATTTGATAGTGTCTTTCAATCAATTCCCACAACTAGAAAACTATCTGAAAAAGAGAAACCAAGTGATATCATTGACTTGGAAACTTTTTATGATGCCTAGGAGAGTGACTCCAAGTCTAGCTACAAGACTCGTTAGTAAAGAAAAGCACTTATTGAGAGGCAACCAATCTTTTTATTTTATGCATTTTAGGAGTGCCGTGTGTTTTAATTTTTATTATTTGTCTTATATGTTTGAATTATATGTGATCATGCTTTGTTTTGTTTTTAACCTCGTCTTAATTGCAATCAAATGTATTTTGCATAAAATAAGTATAGAGGAAAATATCTGGTTTTTAAGAACCATTTCACACATGTAAAATATATAATTTTAAGTTAATTCACATTTTATGTTTTCTTTGTTTGCTTGTTTGAGTCATATGTTTGTACTAACCGTTTTCGTGGTTTATGTAGTAATTTTTCCAGGAAATTACTAATAGCTTATTTTGCAAAAAAAAACGAAAACGCAAAACCAGTCAGACATTTTTGTTGAAATTTTTCCACAAAACGAAAATGTAAAACCTGTCAAATGTTCCTGACGGCGTCAGAACTGTAGCAGTGGAGAAATCCCCGTTTTTCGAGTATTTGAAAAGTTATTTTTGTTTAATTTCCAGAATTTTTAATCTTCCAGATTTTTTAAGAAAGCCACGATTACATTAGTACTAACATTCTATCTTTATTTCGTTCATAGGATTTTAGTTTATGATTACATAAGGTTGTATATTATTTACCGTCGATTTTACGCTGGGTATATTTGTGTTTTTGTTTTTTATTTTTAGGTTATATTAGATAAGAAGAGTCCGGAAGTTCATTGGATTTTTATTTTGGACGATTTTTGGATGAAGATTAAGCCAGATCATCTCGTTTCTTCTCCGATATTGAGCAAACCAGGAGAGTATTAGTTTTTCTTGCTTTTTATTTATCTTCTCTTTATTCAATTCCGGGTACTTTTAGAACACTGAGAACAATGTTCAAAATAAGTGTAGGAGGTAATAAAAGCCTTAGAAATTATTCTTTCACTTACATTTATTTTATCCTTAAAAAGATGTGTAATATATCGAAACATAGTTTAGGATGGTAATTTTAGCCCAAATTAAAAAAAATATGGCATATATCGGTGAAATTATAGTATTAAGAGCGTCTCATGAATAGTAGTTATATGACTAGTACAAAAACTACACTACTCAAAAGTTCCACCCCAAAAAATGTGAGGTTCGCCCCTAGATCTTTAGGAATAAAAGCATTCATCTTCAATGCTTATGAGAGCGTACCAGTAGTATTATAGATTCTAGAACTTGCTTTAGCGATGCATCCCGAGACTGCTAGTAAGATCACATTCATGTGATTATGATTTGCTAAATGATAAGAGGCATTAGGATAACCCTTGTTTTTAGCTTGCATTTGTTATAGTTATGATGATCTCATTGGTCATATAACTACCCCCACACCCTTGCTATGCACTCTTTTTTTTAGTTAGTACACCCTTCTGAGCCTATCCTTTTCGCGGTTCTCGTAATTTTCCGGTGGATTCTGGATTATTAATGAAGAGCATTGTTTACACCCCACTTAAATGTTACACCAAAATCGTCTTAGCCTCCCTTGTATGTACTCGTCTTTAGTACATTATTGTTATCACAATTGTTTAACCCTAGTTAATTATTTGCTTAATTACATGGTTGTTAAGTCGAGTCTATTGTAGTGTACGCAGTATTGAGACGATTGGAATTCATGGTAGTTTTTTTTATGGAGAAATGGGGAAGAAAGTCAAATTATTACCCTCATATGTGCTTAATATGCTCCATGTTTTGTTGATCCTTCTAATTCGGGTTATTAGTTATTTTATTATTGAGTTATAAAAAACTCAAAGTGTAAGGGTGTCAATATAAACCCTGAGTCATGTATATTTATTTTATTAGCAGATGGCAGGGCAAAAGTGTATATAAAAAAGAGAAAAAAAGAAAAAAGAAAAATAATCAAAAAAATGAAAAAGGCAAAAAAATATGTTAGAATATACGGGCTGCCATCTTGCTATTGTTTATGTCAAAATAAAGAGTCAAGAAAAGAAAGGGTTTGATGTAGAGTTGTGTGCGGTTGTTAAAGTTTTTGTCGAGTCTTGGCTAGAGTTGTGTGCGATTGTTAGAGTTTTTGTCGAGTCTTGGCTTAGGAACGCCTTTTACATGTATTCTTGTTAATAATTAACTTGCCACCAGTAAATTTTCCCCATTATCCCTAACCTTGTTTCCTATACCCTACACCTAACATAACAACCCTTTAAAAGACCTCTTTGATAATAATTCCTAGGTGCTTACGTTAAAGCGGTGGATGGTTTGATCCTTTATCAAGCTTATGGTAATCTATATACTATGACATGTAGTGAGTGTTTACTTTTCCATTTCATATATTATTATAATTCTTTATTACACTGAGTGAAAGAGAGAATTCAAACATTTATGTAAGGTGCTAGTGTATAATTTTCGTGCTTTTAATTACAAGGTTAAACCGGTTGTGTCATAAATTATCTTTACTTAGTAGGTTAGGTGCCCCTGACTTTGCTATTTACTAGGTAGAAAAGCTCATTTTCTTGAAGACAAGCAAATCTCAACTGTAGGGGTATTTGATGAGGTGTAATTTTATACACTTTTTCAGAGTCATTTAACCCCCAAAATAATGCAAATATGCCCAAATATTGTACTTAATCGTTTCTTTTTGTTATTTTAGCATTTGGGAAGCACTTGGAGAAAAAGCACGTGACTTGGGCTCGATTCAGAAAGAAACTAGAAAAAAAACGCAACTTTTCAAGCTGGCGACTTCCATCCTGACGCCTTCACCAAAAGTGCCTAGAAAGTTGATTTTTGGACGAAAAGTGTGACTTCTCAGTAAGTGAAGACGGCGTCAGAAATACCTCTTGACGCTGTCAGGATTAAGCAGCGACGTCGCCACCACGTTTAGCGACGGCGTCGCAATAGCCGACATGAAAAAACCCTTGGAAGATTCGACGGGCTAACGGCGTCACAAAGCCCTAGCGACGTCGTCAGAACCTAACTTTTATATATACAAACCTTATTTTCTCAAAATTTCATGTGAAAACTTGTGGTAACTTAGGAGAACTATATTGCAGCCCCCTCTTTAATACTTGAGATTTTTACTTGCTTTCAAAAAAATAAAAATACTCTTCCCTTAATCTTTAGACCTCAGTAATGTACGATTCGAACCTACCTCACTATTCCCTTAGAGAACGATAATAACCCCCGAGTCTTGCCTACACTACACTACAACGGTTAGGTACTCTGCCTAGAAGGTTTGTAAAACTTCTGTTTACAACAATCCACATCAACATATTACACCAAAAAACTATATTCAATCTCAAAGATTAAGAGAATAAAACATAAGAACTAAAAAGAGACAATTTTAAAGAGAGAAATATGTCGCAATTGCGAGAGAGGTCGGGATATAAGTGAGTATTTATATCCAAGTTCTGACATAAAGACCTTCTTTCTAAAATCAACACTTAATTCCTCGGCCTATAGAATTTGACATCTTTAATCCTTATAGTTACAAAATAACAAACAACAAAGTACATAATTATAAAAAAAAATCTTACCATTATAGCTTACAATTTAACATCATTGGTCATGTTGAGAGTAACTTGAGAGAATATAGATTATCAAACATTGTTTTCACTTCTTAAATCTCATGATATGAGGTTCAAGAATAGATATAAAACTTTATCTAATTTTAGACCGTTATAGTGAAATTGTCTTTCATGTCCATGTGTAATAAAGATGTCTGGAATTTTAGAAATTGTTCATAGGTTAATGTCATTTTCAAAAGCTTAATATAATTGTAAAAGCTTTATTAGTAGTAAAAACATATATAAAACATATATAAATCACAAATCTTATAGAAATTTTATTACTTGAAAAGGCAACAGTATAAATATAAAACTAGCAACATTAAAACTGACACTACGACAACCCTAAGTCTTACAACGACCCTAACCAATACTTCCGATAGCACAACACTAAAACCACCACCAACCTAGAAATCATTACTATTGTAAATGTTCTTATACGTAGTCTTTTTTACTAAAACCCTACCTGGCATTTTTCACATTTTCCTATAGGGATAGTTATTAATACTCTTTAAAGTGATTGTATAACCTTTAGAGGTGACAAAACACGGTTTTAAAAACCGGAAACGGTTTGAACGAAAAAACCGAACGGTCAACACGGGTTTGACAAAACCGGTTTAGGGTTTGTGGCCAAACCTTCGGTTTTTGGTAACGGTTTTGGTTTTCTGGTTTCGACCGGTTTAATGCTTAACTACAGGTTTATCAAAAACCGGTTTGAAAAGAAAACGGTCTTTTCCCCATAAACCGGTTTCAACCCGAAAACGGTCTGGGAGCCTACACAAAATTTTCTAAATTTCGAATCTTCAGCTTTTACACTGGCGGGGGACACTTTTTCTGAATTTCTTTGTTGTAATGTTTGTTATTACCACTTTTGAATGATTATAAATTCCCATGTATTGTTCGTTGTAGTTCAAAATCTCAACATACTTATAATTCAATATAAAGCTAAAAAAATAAATACTATCCTAAGCAAAATAAAAATTTCCTTTCATTGGCAAGTGATTCCGCTTCACCTCAACTGCCACGGTGTTGGTTCAACAAAGTGCACCGACAATTCGTGAAATCATAGCATACAATCGAAAACCCAGATTGGAAAGACGTTCAACCTTTGCATACACTGTACGACAACTCGCAAAAAGCTCAATGCAAGCATTGCTTTCATTTCTTATCGGTCGGTTCTAACACGACGTTGAGGAATCATATATATCATCCCATTGTGAAGCAAAGAAGGCACAGCAGAACCAGATTCCCGAAGCGGGGCAAACGTCTTTAGCTCTGTAGAGGTGTGTTTTAGGTACTGATTCCGGGATTTCTTCGTGAATATTTCGCGGGTTTCGGGTGATTCAAGAGCTTTCCGTTAACCACTTTGACCTCGAGACAAACAACGAGGGTGTTCTAGAAACACTAAGCAATCAAGATGCACTCTCTGTAGGTCGCCTCTACCTTCAAACGTGATGCAATGAAACTATGGTTTGCGGCTAAACAGAAAATTGAATGATAGTTTTGGTATCATTAAATACTTGTGTCAACAACAACGGATGTATGGTCCGCTCCTCACTCGGGGTGCCCGGGTTCTTACAGGTGTGTTTCCGCACATCTGGATTGAACCCTGGGTTACTTGGCATAATGATGAAGCGGGTCATTTCATTGAAGAGTTTCCGTCTCCTCGACACGGGTGGAGCATTGTTAAATATGTTGATCAAAAGTAACTTTAACCAATTTTAACTTGAAGATAAAGTTATGTCAATTACAGTGGATATTGATGAGCAACAAACATCCGCCATGGAATAAAACTAAAATTAAAATACGAGCCACCCAATGGGGGGTAGGTTTTATCATAGTCCGTTGTGTTGCGAACACATCATTAACTTGGTTGGCAAGCTGGTTTATAGGTCCCCGAAATTGAGCAATAGAGAGGTCTTTTAGACATATGTTAAAAAAATATTTTCTCAAATCAAGTGCAAGAAACCGAACATCCTATGTTAAAATTTGTTAAGATGTAGAGAAACCTTATTCACGACAAAAATTGGGTACGTTAAAAACGTAGGAGTGGAAATCCACTTATCATATGTTCCTATAGTGGTTTGAAATATCAAACTACTTTGGGGTATTTTCCATGACATTTTGGCCAATAAGTAATAGGTGTATCGTTTTCCGGTGAATTTTAGGTTATTATTCAATCTGTAACCCAATTACTTGAAAGTGTTTAACACTGCCAATAAATTTTTATCGGGGGTTTGAATACCCAACATCTGCCATTGGTAACTTCAACGGATTTTCTTCTGAGGTACGGTATTAGCGAATTGACTTGAGGGGTTATATTGTCAAAGCTTTGTTTGTAAACCAATGAAGAAAACTTAGGAATGTATTATGTCAAGACTAACCATGCCACGTTAATTGTCTTGGTTGTAGCTGCTTAAAATTCCATGTTTCAATGTTAACGGGGTAGACTATTCCTTATCGAGTAGATAATAGTATGGATTTGGAGTTTTTTGACGATGTAGTTTGCATCTAAGATAAAAGGTTATTTTGATAATCTTTAGAAGGATTTGTATAATCTTTATTATGCAAAATATGGTAACCGATTCAATATCTCTAAACATGTGGTAGGGCTACTTCATCAATAGGCGAGTGGGCGGGAAATAAGTTAGCCGTTTGCTAAACGGGTTTAATAACCACTTACACCATATAAAAGGCAAGGACTATCCTACCAATGTGAATGTGTCTATGAGCGATATGTCAATTCGGATTTTGTTACACATCTTCATCCTAAAGAGTTTCTAACTTTTGATGTCTTAGGTTTTTTGGAAAAGGTATAAGGAAAACTCACATGTATACCGTTCTAGATCCGCAGTAGATGGCTGGATATAATAAGGGTAAACATGCTTCTTCGGTAGCTTATGAAATCCGCATTTCAACAGTGGGTGGGTGTTGTCAATCGAGAACAAGACTCAATCCGGCGTTTCTTTAGAGATGTGCATGTGTTTGAAGGATCACTTAGACGCTAAAGAGCGTAAACAGACAAAGCACCTCATTGAAATTACCCTTAGACTTTGAAGAAGATGTCTTGGATGACGAGGTGCAACGAAATGAAGCCATTCCACTATCCGATGAAGAAATTGCACTAGATGCTAGCAGCGAAGGCACTCTGTCTCCGGGAGGACCACAGTATGATTATATGATGAGCAGCGAAGAAGCCAAAGATGATTACTAATTTTCGATTAGTTATGTTTGTATTTTTAAGTCGCTGCATTTCTGTTGTTGATGTTGTTATTTAATAATTTCTTGCAAGGTTGATGTGTTTGTATTTTCTTTCCAATGTATTTCGTTTATAATGTATTAGGGTTTTTCTATTAAATAAAAGTTGAAGTTTATTCCGTTTATAGCGTACAAAACCACGAAAAACGAAAAAAAAAAACAAACGGTTTGGGTGGTTAACCAGTCATGAACCGGTTCCAAACCGGTGTGACCGGTTCGACAAAAACCGCACCCCAAACCGGTTTCAAACCGGTTTCGGTTTCTTCCAAACCGGTTTCGACTGGTTCGTTGACCGAAACAGGTTCCTGTTTGACTGAAACCGAACCGAACTGGTTAACCGGTTTGCGCACGTCTAATACCCTTTATGTTTTTTGTGTTTAAAATAAATTTATAATTTTGTTTTTTATTATAAAACCGTGAAGCAAAAAGTGCGGAACAAAAAAAACAAGATCAAAAGTATTAAACTGACAAAAAATACGAAACAGAAACTGATAAAAAATCGTGTTGTACTGTAAACAGGGAGGTCTAGGAGGGTATTGCTTGTAGATAGTGGGTGAGGGGGTAAAGGTTTGTATACGAGTTCGGAGCCGCTCTTGAAAAGCTCGGGATCTAATCGGTAAAAAGCTCAAACGAGCCGAGCCTAAACGAGCTCGAGCCCCAGTTCGAGTCTATGTTTGGGTTCATTTAATGATCGAGCTTGAGCCCAAGCTTTATATAGCCTAAACGAGCCCTAAAAAATATATACGTTATATAGAGATTAAACAAGCTCGAGCTTAAAAAAATAAACAAGCTTAAGCCTAATGTGATTAACAATCCTTTGAGCTTTAATTCCTTTAACACGTTATATAAGTTAGTTGAGCCCGAGCCAAGCTCGAACTTGTGAAAATTTTTATGAGCCGAGCTCGAGCTCAAAACATGAGGCTCAAAACGAGCTTGAGCTTTATATATATGTATATAAATGAGCCGCTCGAACTCTAACAGTCCCTAGCTCGGTTCAGCTTGTTTCCATCTCCACGAAAGATATCAACACAACCTTTTCCTTTAAAGAATACTAGGGAGTAGTATGTATTTTTTGACCATTGGTTCACATGTCATGAACTGTTAGATTCTGGTCCCAAAACAATCTTAGTACCTGTTCCAAACCAAATACCAAAAAGATTTCTTTTGTACCCCCTTTTTACAGACACTAAAACCACCACCAACCTAGAAATCATTACTATTGTAAATGTTCTTATACGTAGTCTTTTTTACTAAAACCCTACCTGGCATTTTTCACATTTTCCTATAGGGATAGTTATTAATACTCTTTAAAGTGATTGTAATACCCTTTATGTTTTTTGTGTTTTAAAAAAAATTATAATTTTGTTTTTTTATTATAAAACTGTGAAACAAAAAGTGCGGAACAAAAAAAAAACAAAATCAAAAGTATTAAACCGATCAAAAATACGAAACAGAAACTGATAAAAAAATTATGTTGTACTGTAAACAGGGAGGTCTAGGAGGGTATTGCTTGTAGATAGTGGGTGAGGGGGTAAAGGTTGAAACGAGTCGAGCCGCTCTTGAAAAGCTCGGGATCTAATCGGTAAAAAGCTCGAACGAGCCGAGCCTAAACGAGCTTGAGCCCCAGTTCGAGCCTATATTTGGGTTCATTTAATAATCGAGCTTGAGCCCAAGCTTTATATATAAAGATCAATTAGGCTCGCGAGCCTAAACGAGCCCTAAAAAATATATACGTTATATAGAGATTAAACAAGCTCGAGTTTAAAAAAATAAACAAGCTTAAGCCTAATGTGATTAACAAGCCTTTGAGCTTTAATTCATTTAACACGTTATATAAGTTAGTTGAGCCCGAGCCAAGCTCGAAAACTATATAAAGTTTTATATACATGATCTTGGATAAATGATGATATAAATTTTTAGTACAAGCTCATGGACTACTCCAACTCTATTTCAAATGATCTGATAGTAAAACCTTATACTAGCTTATATGTTGGGTATCTAAGCTTTAGAGCATATGAACATTTGTAAGGGTCCGGAAACAAATCTGATAACAAGAGAAGAAAAGAAAAACGATAAGTTCCTTTTACACTAGTGTCTCGTCCCATATTAATGTATGTTATAAGCGCTCCATCTCATGTGCTTGTGTAGTTACAACGGTGTTGCGAAAAAAGACCTACAAGACCCGATTAATCGCCCCTTAAGCTCCGGTCGGTAGCCAACCTTTTTTATATGTGTAAATCAGCCTAAAAAATCGGCCAATGGTGGTTAAACTTGCCTGATAAATTGTAAATCTCGTCGGGAAAACTCAAAACTCACTAAAAGAAATTAATCACTTTTAGTCGTTGTTAATATGTATTAAGTTGTTTCTAAGGCATATTTTTGCGAAAATAACCAAAAACTAGCAAAGAAACTTAAAAATCGTCCGGAAAGTCAATCCGATTAAATCGCTGCATAAACATTTAAACTTAAAAGAATATCGACTGACACACTATTCGATTTGCGATTTTTGCAAAGTTATAGATAAGCTAAAAAATCATTAACCACATCACATTTTATAAATAATAAATTTGAAAATTAATAATAATTCAATGTGTACCACAAGAATATTACAGCAATATAGACAACATCATGAGAAACATAAAAGTATAGTACGGACTCGTGTAAAAAGACAAGTGTATGTTACAAATACAATGCATTTAGCCATGTGATCTTGGGTTATAAAAGATAATTTATGTTTAATCCATTTTTATTGTAGTACCCAATAACCATGTCACGAAACTGTACGGTCCAAACACGCTACCAGCCCATGAATATTTCAGCCAACGTACAATTGAAAACATTTTAATTGTACATGGTCCCTATAGACATATCTTAGAAGAGATGTCATACAAAATGATTTAATTGTGTCTACTTAATTAGACTTATTGAGGTGCTATATGTGATTTGTGTAATAATAAAGAGTTAAAGACCGAATAACTGAACTCGGACTAGACAAAACCGATCCCGAGCAAGAGTGACAAGGCAAAAATACAGTAGTGTTAGTCATGATGATTTTGTCGCTGTTTTGAGATTAAGAAGAAGCGTCTGTGAGATTTGTTACAGAAGGGAAGCACGGAAAAAACAGGCAGCTTTTAGGGTTTTTGTTTTAGGCTAGTATGGAACGACGCTAACTCTTGAGACCATGTTGGAATGCATATGTTTTCATATATCTGAACATAAGTGTCGATACATAATAATTCGTAACAATAGATATGGACAATGGGCTAGACATCACAATAAGCTAACGCGGCTCTAGATGACTAGACAATAATCTCATATTCGTAGTAATGATCCGCTAACGTAACAAACCCTAAGTATATCTTTTTTACGGTCTTGTTCGAAACTAAACTGTTACTAAATGAAACTTCTCTTTTTCTTAGCAAAAATCTGTAATGATCATTTAAAAAATGAAATAGTTTAAGAGCCATCATTTTAAAGTTTAAACATATAAAATTCCCTCAAAATATAACGGCATAGTTGCATTCCAAGTCCTATATAAACCCCTCATACCATCCCTTTTCAAACACACAATCATTCAAAACATTATCAAAACCTCTCATTACAAAAGCTAAACAAATCCTACTTTTTCACTTAGTTAATTACTTTGTGTTGTTCTTGTATTTTCTCCAAGATGGCTGACAAAATTGTTCACAACCATACCCCCAAGACCGAAGACCATGGCTTGTTCAGTTGTTTCGGAAAGAAAGACGAAAACGAGAAGCAAGAAGAGAAGAATGAAAGCTAGCTTGTTGGAAAAACTCCACATCACCGATAGCAGTTCTAGTGTAAGCTCCCGTTCTTTTTTTTTATCGTCCAAACAAATTATACAAATGTGGCATCGAAAATGACTGGGCGCCGGAATTATATAACTATGTTGCAGTTCAAGTCTAAGATTATTTTTATAGATATGTAAAAGAGTTTCTGTAATGTTTCATATTGTACACCTATTTCTAAGAAAAAATGTACTGTAGTAATTATGTACAATTAAAAGAGTTTCTGTAATGTTTCATACTTATAAATTTCTAGTTTAGTCTATACCTCATGCATGAACTAATATATATAACCAGGGCCTTATAAGTATATAACCACAAAACCAAACAAGGATACAAACTAATTAACTAGCTAGGGATAATGCTTGTGATTTTGTGCTAAGATTTTTAGTTTTGATGAATTTCATAGTCGAGCGATGAGGAGTGCAAAGATGGAAAAAAGAAGAAAGACAAGACATTGAAAGAAAAGGTCGAGAAGAAAATCGAAGAAGACAAGGTGAAGATAAATGTGAAGATCGAAGAGGGTAGAGAGAAAGCAGTAGAGCTCAAAGGAAAAACTGCAGAGAAGATTGATGAAGGAAAAGAAAAAATCCAAGAGAAAGTCGTAGAGGTCAAAGAGAAAATTGAAGAGTACAAAGAGAAGAAAGAAGCCAAGAAATTAGCTGAAGAACGCAAGGGGGACGG
>BQNB010158242.1:0-15054 GCA_026074375.1 Tanacetum coccineum
TACGGCATCATCTACTGAGGCACTGATTGCTGCAGCTGCCGCTACATTATCATTACCATTACATCCATCATCACCACTTACACCATACTCCTCTCCACTACCACAGATACCATCTCCACCACTACCACTACCACCACCTATCATACTCCCACGCACCAGGGCATCTATGGTTATGATGAGAGCTGCTGCACCATCCACTTACTGTTTGGTTCGCAGTATGTTTTGAAAGGAATTGTAATGTGTCAAATGAATTGTAATTTAAAGAGTTGATTGTAATTGATGTAATTTGTCACTGTGTTTGGTTGGATTTAAATGTAATGTAATTCAAACTTTTTGAAAAAACTTAAATAATATTAATAATAATATTAATAATAATAATAGTAATATAATAATTAAATATTTAATAAAATAATATTAAATAATAATAATAAATGATGATAGTAATAATAATAATAATAAAATAATAATAATAAATAATAACAATGATATAATGATATAAAAATAAATAATAATAATAATAATAGATACTAAATTATGATCATAATGATAATAATAATAACAATGCTAAGAGCGGTGCATTTATCTTTCATAGGGTGAGTTTTTGTATTCGAAAGGAATGGGAGCACAACTTGTGTCTAGACTCCCATCCAATTTTATGTAATTCGTTATAATATTAATAAGATGATTAATAAAATAATAATAATAATCATAAATAAATAATTATAATTAATTAATTAATAATAATTAAAAAATCATATAAATAAGTTTATATAATATAATAATATTATATTAATATATATATATTGAATTATAAAATATATGAATAAAATAATCATTAATAAAAAAATATAAAAAATAATAGTAATAATAAAATGATTTATAGATAATAATAATAATAATAATAATAATAATAATAATAATAATAATAATAATAATAATAATAATAATAATAATCATCATCATCATCATCATCATCTAATGATAATTATTAATATTTGTAAATACTGATAATTAAATGGTAAAATTTTGAATTACAATGTAATTTAGAACATTCCATCCAATTTGTCATGTAATCTGAATTACCTCATTCGATGTAATTGGAGTGAATACATTACAGTTACGTTGCAAACAAAACAGCCTATGTAATGTAATATGAATTACAATTCCTTCATTGCAATGGAATTCATATTACAATTACGCCACATTACGACGAACCAAACACCCCCTAAGGGTTCGTATGGTAGCAGATAATGAATAGAATAAATGATTTAATGTAGTGATTCGTTTTTGTTATTATTCATGTTTTGTTTGTATGATAAGACGGAATGAAATCTATAAGAAAAATACTAAAGCACCCCACCCCCATTGACGATATGATGTTTATTTAATGTGGTTAATTAAGTATAAAGTTTTAGCTAATTTTGATTCAATTACAAGATGAAATGAAAAAAAGTAAGGGACCTTAAGGAATCAAAATGATATATTTTGTGTAATGACTAATTAGTCATTTTTTTTAATGAATCATTACATTCTATAAATGTAAACAAACAATTTTATCTTTTTCCGCCGTAATAGTATTTTCCATTCTCACTTTGATTACAACGTACTATAGGCTACGAGTATGTATGGTGTCAAGCATTTACTTTGATTACAACGTACTGCAGACTACGAGTATGGTGTCAAGCATTTGGGAGTGTTTTGGAGCAACTAACGACAAGTGATTCGCAGTTTACATATAATGCTTGTCTGGCAACTAGCAACTAACGGTTGAATCGTGTGTAACCGCTCCTATTCAAAACGCTTCATCAAGAAGCATTTAGATTTAGCAGCTAGCGTTTTGGATCTCAAATTACAAATATGCCCCTTTTATTTATTTAAAAAAAATTATTTAATGTACATATATTTCTTTACGTCATTTTACATTTTATAATTACAGATACAACTATGTTATTAAACATTTTTATTTAACAAAAGTTTGAAATAAAATCCCAGGGGTGTCCATGGTCATAGAACTCGACCGAACCGGAACCGCAAGAATCGAGAACCAAAAATAAAGAAAATGTGGAACCGAGTCCCAAGTTCTTCGGTTCGGTTCCGGGACGGTTCCGGTTCCGGTACAGGAATTTTCGGTAATTCCTGACAAGAAACATTGTGTTTAAAAAAATTGTTTTTTAGTTTTTAAATCATTTATAAAGAACATACTATAATAATACAAACACACACAAAAATGTCTTCAACAATGCAAATCGTTCCAGTTATTCCAATAGTTCAAAAGAACAAAAACAAAAACATAAAATGTAAAAAATATAAGTTTATAATTGTTCAAAAGTATCAAGAATACGCATTTATTGATGGCGATATCGTTGTGAATGCAAGAAACCACACAAAGAACAAACAACAAGGAATTCAATAAACCCACAAAGGGTGCCCAACCGGGACTTCAAGAGAAACACTCTTATTTTTCTTATAAACTCATCATTACTTTTCAAAACCTAAACCTATTACATTTATAGGGTAAAAGTGTCTTGAAGAGAAAGTCAAAGTCATATACAACCTTTGACTTTCAAATAAAGAAACAAATCAATTCTTAAAATCTAAACATATCTTTAACAAAAATAATAATATTAAAAAAGATAGATTGACAATTATAAATTGTCGTTTTTTCCCCTTCAATCTCTTCGAAATAATTAAACACTTGACTTCACGTGTTGACCGAAGAACCGGCGGCTAAGCCAGAGAAGTTGGAGCTCGAACATGCCCTGCATCATTCTCCTCCTTTTAAAAAAAACCCGTCCTCGAGTTTTGTCTTTCCAAGTCTCGAACTCTGAAACTTTCTAACCCCCCCCCTGTTTCCTTAACACGACTTCTCTATGGAGAATCACGTTCCATCATGCCAACCATTCGATGATCTTCAAGCTGAAGCGACATCATCCTCACTCACATGACCGTTGCCTCATTCGGCGACTCTACGGTTTGCTTAATTTTGGAATCCGTCTTGAAGTTCCTTCATTTGTTAAGGAGGTCCTTATTCTCTACAACACATGATCCTCATTGGTAGTCATGTCGTTGCCTCATCCGGCGAATCTACGAGCTATGTAACCAAATGGTTTTCCACGTCGCGCGGATCGAGATCGTTGCCTACTTCGGCGTTCTACGATTACCACCCCCGAGGGTCTTCTACGACGAACACGTTTGACCATTAGTACCTAGCAACTCTGATACCAAATGATGGCGATATCGTTGTGAATGCAAGAAACCACACAAAGAACAAACAACAATGAATTCAATAAACCCACAAAGGGTGCCCAACCGGGACTTTAAGAGAAACACTCTTATTTTTCTTATAAACTCATCATTACTTTTCAAAACCTAAATTGATTATATTTATAGGGTAAAAGTGTCTTGAATAAAAAGTCAAAGTCATATACAATCTTTGACTTTCAAATAAAGAAACAAATCAATTCTTAAAATCTAAACATATCTTTAACAAAAATAATAATATTAAAAAAGATAGATTGACAATTATAAATTGTTATTTTTTTCCCCTTCAATCTCTTCGAAATAATTAAACACTTGACTTCACGTGTTGACCGAAGAACCGGCGGCTAAGCCAGAGGAGCTACTTTGGTCGAAAAAAAAGAACTCGTTAAATTTTTTTTATGAATATATTTTGGTCCAAAAAAAGAACTCGCTAATTTTTTTTTGGCAAATATGGTAAAATTATATATATATATATATGTATATATATATGTATATATATATATATATATATATATATATATATATATGTATATATATATATATACTAGTTACGTAACCCGCCCGACGGGCGGGTTTGTTTTAAATTTTTTGTGGTTTTTTTGTTACTTTAAGGTTGTGAGTGTCCGATTTTTAAGACTAAGTGTTTAGGTTTAGTTAACTCATACGTTATGAAATTCTAAACGGGTTACAATTTGAGGATGGAGATAGTATAAGGATGTTAAAGAACTTACATGTATTTAATGATGATTTAGCTGCTTTCGAGTACTCAATTTGTGCCCACTCGTGCCCACTCATACCTGGTTTAAACATAAAGGATAAGCTAACATAATCAGAACAATGGTAATTTCTATCAACTTACATTAACATAATTGAAATAAATGCGTTGGATTAACAATGGCATACATGATTCATTGTTTAGTTAGATACATTGATGTTCTCTTTTATTCATGAGGACTTGATTACTCCTAGAGTGGCTACTCATCCTTTCTACTTTCCATAGAAAGTTAGAAATAGTTTTACATTCTACAGATAAAACACTTGATAGATGTCCACATACATGGTAAGGCAAAGTTAATGGCAATTTCAATGAGTTAGATTGCACCGAGTCTTTAAGTAGACCTTCAATAACGAAAGGACCGACATGATCACCACATGCAAGGCCGGTTCTTTGGGTGTGCAATACGTGCATTGGTACAGGGCCACTTTAAACTAAGGGCCACATTTTATTTACTACAGTAATATTAAATAGTAATCTATTGTAACATATAACTCAGCAAGGACATGATAATTGTACTTGCATAGTAACATATTAACTTTAGTTGCACATAATCACATACAATAGTCAATGGTCCCAGTAGTTAATACAAAATGAACTTGTTTTGCTATTAGTATATTGCTATTTTAGATACTTATAACAATCTATGCATTGATAATATATAGATAATATAACTAAAAATCTTGTGGTTAATAGGGTCCTTTTAGTTATGGAACAGGGCCACTAAAAATCATGAGACGGCCCTGACCACATGGTATTACATGAAGAAGCAAATCAAGACAGCTTTCCTTGCAACTCCATTGACAATGGTCTGCAGTAAGAAGGGAACCACCAAAGGTGAAGCAAATGACTGAATAGGAATCCTGTAAATAAGAGCATATCAATGCGAGATTTAACATTGATTTGTAAGTAAATACCTTGCCCGTAACAGAGAAGAATATGCAACGATGATGCACGCATTATAGCCTCTTATGATGCATGCACTCTGCTCCTTACGATCCTACAATACGTTTGTTATGGTCAATATAGTTATAGGCTTTACCGTATATTCAAAACATAAGCATTTATGAGCAAACGTTGAACCTAGAACATGGGAGTCAACCACTGATAGCCATGGCTGCACTGAGGTTGATCGGGAATCGAATTCCATTCCCATATTGTCCTAGAGCATGGCATGTTGCACAATAGAGAGCCATCGCAGCCCCCATACTGAAGCCCGCAACACCTAGCTTAACTGTACATGTAAAGGAAAAACATGAGGTAAAAAAACTAAAAAATAGCAAAGTAGGCAACATGTATGTGTTAAACTTTTAATCTTCTTGGGAAGTTAACATCTTATATTCCACAACCATAGTAATGAAGCCAAGTAGGGGCTAGCAGGCATAACACTCTAGTTAAAGTTTTACTAACTGGATATGATACTAAAAGAAATTTTAGATACTTCTATACAAATATAAGCATCAAAAACTTACTATCATCTTACTCATTAGACAACATATAGCAGCAGCTGATTTAAGTAGTTTTAATCTCCAAATAAGAGTGTCTTTTGGTAGTATATCACCTAAACCCTGCTAATAAGTATTAATATCTGTAAATGAGAAATTAGCAGGAAGAATAAGTTCAGTATAAGCTTATAGAAAGAGATCACATACTTGTATTGCAGATAGAAATAATAAATTCAAGGCACCATAGAGCACATCAAGTAAAGCCTCAAGAAGATAAAGAAAAGTTGGCAGTCGTCACCTCTCGAAAGAAGTTGCTTAAATAAGTAGGAGAATATTTACTCCTAAGGATTAAGAATGAATGAGATCGAATGAATGTAAGGGTGGAAATTTGAAAAGTGACATGGATTTGCTAGTAATGTTACTAAGTCAACTATTGGATTTTGAGCAGCAACTGCAAGAGATAAACATCCTCCAAACGATTCTCCAATTAGATAAATTGGCTTCTTTAGAGATGAAGCATGCGGATCTTTACAGTTTTTTCAACGAATTGAATCAAATCTTCATACAACACATTTCATGGATTATAGCAATAACTGTTGTTCCCACTTAGTTAGTGAATAATAACTACAAAGTTATCATTAACTAACTCATGGCTAGCAAGTAAATTAAACAATTTGTTCTTTGAAAAGATTTGTGTATGTGAATATAGCTAATAGGTAAAAGACACAAAAATAACTTTTTAACGTTTAACTCTTTTTATTAAGAATTAAACCCCATTGTATGCGGAACTACAATGAGGATTGAATGACTATGTGTGTGTGTGTGTGATCTCCTCACTAATAACTTTGCATAAACCTAAAGTGTTATGCAAAGTTAACTACTATGCTAACCAACTGAGCTTGCTCAGGGACTTAGTAGATTTGGAGGAGTAGATGGGTGTTTGTGAAAGTTACGACTTTGAATGCACAAACTTAACATATACTCCATTACAAGAGTTCTATTTATACTACCTAGGTAGGGTCACACCCACATGGGTGGTAAGCACTAATCCCAATCCTAATACGCTCGTACATTTGCACAACTTTGTCTCTATTACAATTTCTATTCTAGGAATGGGACAAATGCTCTTTCTAAGTTCAGTGCTGACACTGAGCTTGTCTTATACCCTTTAGGGGTGTTCAAAAAAACCGTGAAACCGACGAACCGAGCCGAATCGCTCAATCCGAAACCGAAAAACCCCAAAGCCGAAGAAACTGAAACCGAAAAAAACCGAAACCGAAAAAACCTGCTTATAATGGTTCAATTTCGGTTTTTACTTTTAGATATCCGTGGTTAACCGAACCGAACCGTGCATATTATACATGATTATTTTCTAACTAATATTCAAATAATTGTACAAGTATTAACCGATTATTGCAATACTTTTATTGTATAACGACTTTTTCGCTCGTAAAGTAAACATTTGTAAAAATCTATGTGTGAAAATTGATTAATGTGATCGTAATCTATAACGTCGAGTAATATTTTTTGTTAATACGTTATATATGAATATTTTAATGCAATTATTGTAACGAAATACTTAAGTTTTATATGACTTTTAAATTCAACGTTATTTAATTTTACTAGAAATACATTTTATGTTCTAGACTATGTTATTTTTTATACGGTTAAACTCTATTAAACATCAAAAACGGTTAACCGTGACCCGAACCACAGGTAACCGCTCACTTCGGGTACCCGCATGTCCGGTTACCCGCCTAGTACGGTTCGGCGACGTATAGTAAAATTAATTACCCGCCTCGCGACGGATAGTTTAAATCTTCCAACTAACCGCCCCGTGAACACCCCTAATACCCTCTTCAGGATAAGCTGACTTCAGGAGATAAGAGCTTGGACTTATCTGCTTTCAAACTATCTCGCCTATTCTTCAATCTCTTGTCTTCAGGGTCTTTTAGTTGTTGGAGATCATATGGGGCTCAGTGAGTCTATTGTCACAACTCTCTGAACCCATCACCTTCTTCTTTGGCTCAAGCTTCATTCACTGAGTACTGGCTCACTGAATGTTAAAGTCTTTCTTGTAGACTCAGGCTGTGCATCTTGAAGGTGACTCACTGAGTGACTATTCACTCAACAACTTTAAATTGTTAAAGGATATTTACACTTAGGTTATTTTGTATTCAAACCCTAAGTGAAAGATCAGTGGGCAACGAAATTGGCCCAACAATCTCCCCCTATTTGGATATAAATATAGCCTAAGTGTTTGTCAATGTGAGTGAGTAAATACTGCTTCTTCTCACACTGAGTCTAGAAAGCAATTAAGGGATACTTGTAACAAAAATACTTCATTGATTCGATTACAGGATCCTATCATCTATTTCAAAAGACAATACAAAAGATAATTAAAGGAGTGCTCAGTCCATCTGGTATCCCAATGCTTCTAGCTTCACTTTCTTGGATTTTAGCTTTTCTTGGTCTGGGTGATCAGCAATCAACTTTATTAGCTTCAGGGAGAATCTTGCATTCTCTTTAGTCTTGACCTTTGAGGCCATCACCAGGTATGATACAAGAGCATCCCGTCCAACCTTGTGGATGTCACTCCATCTTTAGAATGAATGATCACCAAATACATCCATGAAGAAAATTCCATATTCAGGCTCTTCGATGACCATATTGTTGACAAAATGAACACCTTCAGGAAGACTCCTATCAAATTCCAACCCATGCACCTTAACTCCAGGTTCTAGTTCCATATGCTTTCTCTTTCTTCCTAAGATTTAGGATGAGGCTTGTTCAGGAGCAGGAGGAGGGAGTGCAGACTTGATATCAAATTCCTTAGGGATTTTTCTTATCCTCTCATACCTACGGCTTAGTGAATTCATCAAGTCTGGTACAACTGTATTTTTCTTTTTGGGAATGATCTCCCTTAGTTCATCCAATTCAGTGATACCAAACTCTCCAAAGGCAAAAGGTTTATGGACATCAATGATTCTTCTATCAGTACCTCTGAAGACTGTTACTTTAACTGGCTTAGTTTTTGGATGAATTTTGATATCAGTAATAGGCTCAGGTTTCAGTCTGCTGCTAATGGTCCACATGTAGATATCAAACTTGTGCTTCCTGAGTTTAAGAGATTTTTTGACCTTCTCAGTGTGTTATCTTTTTAGGACCTCATGTTCAGCATCATGAGCCTTCTTGAACTTTTGACATGCTTTGGCACTTGCAATTATCTTTGGGTCAAGTCTAATTTTTTTAGCCTCTTCTTGTACCACTTTGATCACCTCAGGCTTGGATATTGCAAGAAGTCTTGCTTCCTCAGCAGCTTTCTTGAGTTGCTCTTCTTTATCCAAGTAAGCTTGCATTTCTTTGTCAGTGAGGTAGTACATCTTCCTATTTATCATGTAAGGAACTTTGACTTCTTCATCAGGATCAGGACGAATAATGGATGAGTCTTTAACCAGCTGTCTTTGATCTTCCATTTGCTTATAAGTTGCAATACCTTTGCCTTCTCTTTGTGGGATGATTGGTTCAGGATTGATGATGGTGATTGGTTGTGCTTGAGTGATTGAGAGTTGAGGTTTGGATGAACTAATGAGCTTGTCTTGCTTGCTTGCATCAGTCTCCCCCTCAGTATGAGATGGAGGATCTTCAGTGGCAGTGTTGGTAGGATCATTCTCCCCCTCAACATTTGCTGGAATGTGAGTGAGAGCAAGTGTTGGATTGACACTGCCTGATGGAGTTGAAGATGATTGGCCTTTGAAAGCCTAAAAAATATCGGTCATCATAGATTTTATCTCTGAAGTATCTTGCTTGAGAGAGGAAACTTCATTTTTAAGAGCAGTCTGAGAGATTTTAATAGCAGTCATTCTTGAACCAAGATTCCAAGCCTTTTTGGTAGAAGACTTTGTCCAGGCGGCTGACGTTTCTTCTTGTTTAAGAGAATGAGCCTGAAGATCATTCATAGCAGACTGAAGAGTAGAAAAATCAAACGCCTTGACTAAGGAGAGAACCTTAGTAGTGTGAGTAGAGATCTTAGCAAAAGTCTCAATGGATTCATTAATTTTCTTGTTTATAGCAGGATCATCTTTGACAGCAGTATGGATGTCTTGGGGAAGCTTAGTGATGACATGCATGCCTTGGTAGAGATCTTTGATTGTTGTACTGCTCCTGTCAATAGTACTCATGGTTGTTTCAACCAGCTTGTCAGTTTGATCTCTGTGAGCAACATTTTCATCATAGTATTCTTTAATGGAGGTCTTAAGATCAGCATAGGAGACTGCTGCTTTAGCATGCTGTTCCTATTATTGCTCAATGATTTTACTGAAGAGGACTTTTGACATCTTCTTAAGATACTTGATCAATTGCCTTTCAGTGATAGGAAGAATGTTGTCAAATTTCTTAAGGTCAGGACTGGATGAGTTAGAAGTAGATTCTTGAACATTTGATGATTCAGGATGGTCTTTCTTTGGTGAGGGAGTTCTAACTTCTTCAGCAACCTGAGGATCCTCATCCATGTCCTCCCCAACAGCAAGCACTTCCTCTTCATCACTCTCTAGCCAATTCTTCATCAGAAAGAAGGGAAGCTTAAACATCAACAAATGTTTGTAGTTGTAAAGGTTCCGTATCCGGCTCCACTTCAGAAGAAGTCTTGCCTTCATTTTTGGTCACGGACCGGTACCTCAATCTAGTGGACTGGGTTTCATCTACCTGGCAGTCCCTGAGAGATCAGCAACAGTGGTGTGTATTGGTTCCATATCAGCGGGTGGTATGTTTCCCTCTGAGTCTTTGTCCCCAAGTGACCCTTCAGGACGCGACATGGATTTAGCCATGCCATCATCAGAAGTCGTGGAAGTTAAGTCCCTATCAAAGGGCTGATCGTTTCCCCCTGAGTATTTGGGATGAGAAGTTGTACCCTCAGGCAAAGGTTGGGATTTACGAGTGCCCTCATCGAGTGTGGAAGGTAATCCCGTACTAGCGAGTTGTAAGTTTCTCTTTAGATCTTGGGGATCATGTACGGTGCCCGAGGGGACTGAGTGGGATTGCTCAGAACCCTCCATTGGCTTGGGTGGTATTACCTTGGTCTTAGTGTAGGGCTTTTTGGACTTGGGCTTTTTTTCTCTTCTTAGAGAGTGCTCCGGAAGCCTCAGGGCCCTGTAACTTGGGTAAGGTTGAAGTCATAGTCTGAGATTTCCCTTTCTTTAGCTTTGCATCCAAAGGAAGTGGAGACACTGAATCCTTCTGATTGTTCACAGCAATCATATGGGCCGTCAATTCAATATCAGTAACTTTGGATGGGTCCTTTGTAAAATTTGAGTTGCTCAGGATGCCAGGTAAAAACCTAAATTTTTCCATCTGAGTGTAGTAAGAACCCAGTAACACTTGTAAAGCACATGAGATAAATCTAGGATATAAAACGTATTTCAGCTGAGACTTATTCAGTAGCTTGGTTACGAGATCACCATAAATGATCTCCCCTATGTCAACCTCAGTCCCAGTGATGAGACATAGGCTAAAAGCTGCTGGATGGAGTTCACTTGTTCAGAGGAAGAGTAG
This sequence comes from Tanacetum coccineum, assembly GCA_026074375.1. Taxonomy (NCBI): domain Eukaryota; kingdom Viridiplantae; phylum Streptophyta; class Magnoliopsida; order Asterales; family Asteraceae; genus Tanacetum; species Tanacetum coccineum. The sequence continues at coordinate 11,032 of BQNB010158242.1, forward strand.
TTCCCACCAAGAACCTGAATCATAAAAGTAAACAGAATTTTGCAAGCCACGAGAAAAGGAGTTTTTCAGGATTAGGGTTTTGTCCAGGTAACTCGGATTGATGGCAATTTTGCCTAATTCTTTCTTAACAACCTCAGGTGAAAGATGAGCCACATATTTACCATTATTATAATTAAGGCCAGTGGATGAATGAAAGGTGTTAAAGTCAAGGGTCAAAGGTCTTTGCCCATTTAAAACTGAAAACTTGATGAGGAATTCCCTGAGTGGGCGTGGCTCAGTCTTATCAGTTGATGGAAAAGGGTCAAAGGCAACATCAGTGCTCCAAAACTCCCTAAGGAAGTTTTGATAGACCACTGAGGGACAGTTTTTGAAAGCTTTGTTCAAGGGACAATTTAGCACAAATTTCATTATAGGTTTGTAAGCAGGTACATTTGGTGGGTAGTTAAAGTTACCCACCACATTGTTGGTATGAAAAGTCACATTGTCCATAATCATGTTGTTCCATTGAGGAGCATACTTGATTGTTTGTTGTTCTGCCATTGTTGATGAATATGTTTGAAAACAAAATTTAATGGTAGAATATTACACACTAGATGGTCACAAGTTAATGTTTAACTTTGATCACTGCCGTGAAATGTGTAATATGTTATCAAAAGGAGCAATACAAAAATAGATATCTTTGTAATGAGCATGATTGACCAAACAATTTGATTTGAAAAAGCAGTTTTCAAGGAACAAGTTATAGATTGTTTTACCAGAAAAGATGAACACCCACATACTTGTTTGAGAGAAAATTAAGTAGAATATTATTTCTTTGTAAGTTTGTGTGTGTGTTTTTCTTTTCTGTGGGTATTTATAGGGGAGTGGAAAGGATTTTCCACTTGATTTTAAACTTTTCATTTTGCAAAAAGTTAAAAATTTCTTGATGCTGCATTTAATGCATTATCCCACTAGTTGCACGATTCCGTTTTTCATGGCAACTATTGCGCCGTTTCACTTTTGCAGTGATGATGTATGAATAACGGTCAAAAGTCTTTTGATTAGACATTTTGGGAAGGGATTGGGTTTGTGGGAGAGAGCATTAAATGCATGGTGGGCTATTTGAGTGATATTGGGAGAAGTGGGGACCCATGATTGTTGGATGACAGTTAAATAAGGAATATTTATTCCTTATTTAATGTGTTCAGTCACCAACCTAGGACATTAAGTAACTAAACACTTGGAGCATTTAATTACTTCATTTAATGTGTCCCTCAGTGTCATGGGGATCATATGGGTTTCAAGGAGATGATTTCAGGGAGAAAATAATATACACCATAATGAACATGATTGATCAGGGAGACTGATCAATTAATATTCAACATGCCTAATTCTGCTTTCAGTCTGGTGAAAGTAGGTTCATCTAAGGATTTAGTGAAGATATCAGCTAGCTGATACTCAGTGGGGATGAAGTGTAATTCAATATCTCCTTTAAGGATGTGATCCCTGAAGAAATGAAATCTTATATCAATATGCTTGGTTCTTGAGTGAAGTACTGGATTGTTGGAAATTGCAATGGCACTGGTGTTGTCACAGAAGATGGGTACCTTCTTGTAATGAATTTCATAGTCACTGAGTTGACTTTTCATCCATAGGATACTTGCGCAACACCTAGCAGTAGCAACATATTCAGCTTCAGCTGAGGACATAGCCATTGACTACTGTTTCTTGGCACTCCATTAAACCAATTTTCCACCAAGTATTTGACAGGCACCCGAGGTGATTTTTCTGTCCATGTTACAACCAGCATAGTCTGAATCTGAATATCCCTTAGGATCAAAGCCTGAACATTTTGGATAATACAGACCAAGGGTTGGAGTACCTTTCAGGTACCTGAGGATTCTTTTCACAGCTGTTAGATGTGATTCCTTTGGATTGGACTGATATCTTGCACATATGACTGTGGAGAATTAGATATCAAGCCTTGTTGCAGTCAAGTACATCAGTGACCCAATCATTCCCCTGTATGAGGTCTCATTAACTGGTTTGCCAGCTAGATCAGGACCTAAGTTGTTTGGAGGAACCATGTGTGTTTTCACTAAGGAACTATCAGAAATTTCATATTTCTTGAGTAAGTTCCTAGTGCACTGTTCTTGAAAAATTGAGATTTCTTTGTCATTCTGCTTGATTTGCAGTCCAAGGAAGTAGGTGAGTTCTACCATCATACTCATTTCAAATTTCTTTGTCATTAGTTTCTCAAACTGTTTACAAAGTTTATAACTTGTTGAGCCAAATATGATGTCATCTACATACACTTGAACAAGAAGAACCTCTCCTTTTGATTTGTAGATAAATAGTGTGTTATCTATTCTTCCCCTAGAAAACTTATTTTGAATAAGGAAAGTAGAGAAAGTTTCATACCATGCCCTTGGTGTTTGTTTTAGTCCATAAAGGGTTTTGTCAAGTTTACAGACATAGTCAGGGAACTCACTACTTTCAAAACCAGGAGGTTGATTGACATAAACTTCTTCTTTTAGTTTACCATTCAGAAAAGCACTTTTGACATCCATTTGGTAAACTTTGAAGTTCATGTATATAGAAAAGGCAAGGAATATCATGATGGCTTCCATTCTTGCCACTGATGCAAAGGTTTCATCATAGTCAATTCCTTCTTCCTGATTATAGCCTTGTGCAACCAATCTAGCTTTGTTTTTTGTGGTTATACCATGCTCATCTTTCTTGTTCCTGAATACCCATTTGGAGCCTATGGCTGTTTTTCCACAAGGAAGAGGAACAATAGTCCATACTTTGTTTCTATAGAATTGATTCAGTTCCTCTTGCATGGAATCAACCTGTCCTGGGTGCTTTAGTGCCTCATACACCTTTTTAGGTTCTATCTCAGAGAGAAAGTCAGCAAATAGACATTCACTAGTTGAGGCGGCTGTAAGCTTGGAAGCCATGCTTCTTGTAAGCATGCCTTCACCAGGATCACCTATGATATTCACAAGTTCAATATGTTGGTCTTTTGACCATCTATCCTGAGGAACAGGATGATAACTTGTAGAGGCTTGATTTGAGATGTGAGACTGATTGACATTAGGGATTAAAGGTTCAGTAATGGATTCTGAAACTCCAGTAATCTTCCTTGATGTTACATCAGTGGGTTGAGTGATCATTTGATCATTCTGAACATTTTGTTCATGAGTCCCTTCAGTGTTGATTAGATCAGGAGGATCTTCAGTATCCTTAGTATGAGGTATATCAGACTCATTTGGAGCAATCACTTCAGGGACATGGTTTTCTTGGGTAAGTTAATAAGTGATCGTCCATGAGGGATGATGTAGTATGAGACATCAGAATCTACTTGATATTGTCTAGATGGATCATCCTCTTGAAGAAATTCATCAGGAGGATATCTAGAGGAATCATCCATTCCTATCTCATCTATTGAGGTATTGGTAAACCTGATGGCTTCCATACTTTCATCAAATGTCACATGATAAGTTTCCTCAATTCGTTGTCTTTTTTTGTTAAAGACTCTGAAGGCTTTTGAGACAAAAGAGTATCCTAAGAAGTATCCATCATCAGCATTAGCATCAAATTTGCCTAGATGATCCTTTTGATTGTGAATAAACACAAGGCATCCAAACACATGAAAATAGTTGATATCAGGGATTCTTTCTCTGAATATCTCATAGGGGGTCTTATCATGTCTCTTGACAATGATTGATTTTTTATGAGTATAACAGGATATTCTGACTGCTTCAGTCCAGAAGTGCTTAGAGAGTACTAAGCCATTCAACATTGTTCTAGCAGCCTCAATGAGAGTTCTGTTCTTCCTTTCAGCTACACCATTTTGTTCAGATGTATATGGAGAAGAAAAGTTATAAGAAATTCCTTTCCCATTACAAAAACTCTCAAGCTTATGATTTCTAAACTCAGTCCCATTATCAGTTCTGATTTATTTGACTTTTACATCATTTTGGTTTTCTACCATCCTGATAAAAGACATAATTATTTTAGATGCTTGACTCTTCTTCTTAA
>BQNB010158243.1:0-15054 GCA_026074375.1 Tanacetum coccineum
CATAAATAAGTAAGTAAGCAACCTGAGGACCCTGTCTATAGATAAACAATGAGGAATCGCAGCGACAATGATAAAATCCAGCTCGTGTGGCATAACTCGCAAACCACTGAAACCAAGCACGGGGTGCTTGTTTCCATCGATATAAAGATCTTTGTAAAAGACAAACATGATGAGGATACCAATTGCCAACAAAACTAGAAGGCTGATACATGTACACAGTCTCAGATAAGTCACCATTAAGAAAAGCATTTTTAACATCAAGTTGGTGTATGGGCCATTTATGAGACATGGCAAGGCTAAGGACCGTGCGAACGGTGGCCGATTTAATGACCGGACTAAACATCTCATCAAAATCAACACCTAGTTGCTGACTACTACCGTTAGCAACTAAACGAGCCTTATAGCGGCTCAAAGTCCCGTCAGCATGAAACTTATGCTTAAACAACCACATGGAGCAAACCATATTAACACCTGCGGGCCTTGGTACAAGTAACCAAGTGCCATTTTTAACCAACGCATTATATTCATCATACATAGCATTACGCTAGTTTAGGTCTTTTAAGGTATGAGACGTATTTTTAGGGATATGAGAAATAGAATAAGTATGTAGAGACAAGCGATCGATAGGTTTGACAATGCCTGATATTGACCGAGTGATCATGGGATGAGTACGAGGAGGTTCGTGTACAGGTTCGGTGTTTGGCTGGGGATTTAAAAGATCGAAAATTGGTGGTGGTAGTGGACTGGTTTGATGGGCCAAAGTAGATGGGCCGCTGGCGTGGTTGTATGCTATCAGAGTTAGGAGGATGGACTGAGGTTCGGTAGGAGTTGGGCCTTGGGGTGTTGGGGCGTATAGGGTGTTGGGCTCCGCATTAGGGATGGTCGTATTGTTGGGCCGAGTTGTTTTGTGAGTTGTGATGGGAGGTATAGGGGCTGATGTAAGGGTGTTTAAGAGGGGGGAAGGTGTGAGTTCGAGGAAGGTGTAAGAAGGCGGGGAGGAGGGTGTCATAGAACGGTATGGAAATTGGGTTTCTTCAAAAGTGACGTGTCTAGAGAGGATAATTTTATTTGTTTTGAGGTCTAGGTATCAAGAACTACGATGGTAAGCGAGGTAGCCCAGAAATATACAAGGGGTGGCTCGTGGAGCAATTTTGTGTGGGGAGTGAAGGTGAGGGTAGCATAGACACCCAAATATTCGTAGGCGAGAGTAATTGGGTGGTTTGTTAAAAAGGCGAGTATAAGGTATTTGATTATGAATTGCGGTAGAGGGTAGAAGGTTGAGTATATAAAGGGTTAAGTTTATATATTACCAACGAACTTTCAATTTTTTATCGATCTAGGTAACCAACTTATTTTATTACCAATCTAGGTATTGAAGCCGGCTAATTTGTGCCGATATAGGTAATACGACCTGCTGATTTTCCAAGTATATATATATTTTTTAAATTTCCACATGGACAGTCTAATTATGTTTATTTTACATGTAGTTTATTACTAAAAGGCCCTTGTCTTCAACCTCCAACAAATTTCATCCCATTCTTTTAAAATCATAACCATGCTTTCATTTTATTAAATAAACTTTTTTCTAAAATATTCCTTTGAAACCCTATCAATTTCATATCAATTTTTTATATAAAAAATGATATGTCAATTTTAGAATTATAACATTCACCACATCTCACCAAATTCTAAAACTAACAAAAACTCTCAAATATATAAAAAAAAACAAGATCTCAAATTTTGCCTATGACTTCTCCTTATCCACTTTGTTGAATCACCAAATCAATCCCAAGGAGATCATCAAAACCTACATAGTCTTTTTAACCTAAAGTCGAACTACACCATCGGCTTCTGGAATGATAATCATAGATTAACATCGCTAAATCGAGGAGGTTCATTTTTTTTAATACTTATTATACATCAATCAAAGATGGATTTGAGTTTTCAAGCATAACATATGATTATCATTCCATTTTCTGGAATGTTAATATATGATTGATTAAAAGTCAAACCACACCATCAAGGCATCAAACACAGTCGTGAAGGAGATGGGATTTATGTTTATGAGTGTGGGATTTGTGTTTAGTAGGTCTAGAAAGAATATAGATGAAGGAGATGGGATTTATGTTAATAAGTTTGGAATTTGTGTTTAGTGGGTTTAGAAAGAAAATGGATGAAGGAGATGGGATATGAGGTTGTGACAAGTGAGATGGGATCTGGGTTCGTAAAACAGTGGATATAAAGACAAGTTATAAATCTTAGTAAAAAATTAAAAATTAAAAAAAATGACGTGTCGGTCATTTTTGAGTTACAACCGGTAGCATGTGGTCATATTGACTATATCGTCACAAATTTGAAAGTTTTAATGACTATATTGGTATTAAAATAAGATGGTTACCTAGATCGAAAAAAAACTGAAAGTACGTTGGTAATATATAGACTTAATCCAGTAGATAGGTGACCATATGAAGAGCCTCGACCCAAAAGGTGGGGGGAATGTGTGCTTGAAAAAGTAAAGTACGAATGATATTGTTGATTGTTCGTACCATTCGTTCCGCCTTGCCATTTTGTTAGGATGTTTTAGGGCAAGAAAATCTAAGTTGAATGCCATGTTTGGCAAAGAGGGTGTGAAGTCGGTTGTTATCGAACTCACCGCCATGATCACATTGGAAGATTTTTGTTTTGTATTTGAATTGGTTTTTAACATAATTAAGAAAGTGCAAAAATTTATCAAACATGTCAGACTTTGAACGAAGAGGGTATATCCATAGGTAATGAGAGAAATGATCAAGAAATAAGACATAGTATTTAAAACTACTAGAACTAATAATGGGAGATGTCCATAAATCAGAATGAATAATATCAAAATAATGTTCAACAGTAGAATCCGAACTATGAAAGGTAAGTTTCACAGGTTTGCCAAGTTGGCAAGCGCGACAAATATGTGAAGACTTTTCTTTATTACATGAAATAAAACGACTAGAGACAAGCGAATGTAGCACTTGATCACCCAAATGTCCGAGGCGTTGATGCCACGTGGAAGCACTTGTCGAGAGAAAAGCAGTAGGAGAAGTTGACGACTTGGTAACTGGATAGAGATCTCTCGAGCTGTCACATCGAAGGAGGATATGACGAGTCAAGTAATCTTTCACAGAAAAACCAAAGGCGTTAAATTTAATAGTACAATCATTATCCCTAGTGAACCGACGAACATAAATGAGATTTTTAATTATATTGGGGGTTACAAGAACATTATGAAGATGAAGTAGGCGATGATGGGAAGGAATAATGATATGGCTGGTGTTGGTGACAGGAATAGACTTGCCATCACAAACGTGAACAGATGGAAATAAGCGTTTATAAAAAATGGTACTTAAATTACTTGCATTAAAATTTAAATGAGAAGAGGCACCTGTATCCATGTACCAAGTCGGGTCTTGCTACAACATGGTGCTAAACGCACTTGGTAGAGTAGTAGGCTGGGATGCATAAATAGCCAGAGCGGGACCGAGTACACCTTGACCGGGATGCGGCAAACTATAATGCATTTGTGGTGTAAACTATTGATCAACATTAGTCTTGTGGGCCACATATTGGGCCAGGGTCTGATGTGAAGATGGGTCGGGAGAGTAGGCCTGGCGAGGTGCTGGTAACAAACCTTGATGACCCGTGTGACCAATTGATGCAACATAGGGACAATATGTGGATTCCATTTGTTTTGTGCGACATGGTTGTGACATGTTCTTTGTAAACGTGGATTGTAATGATCAACCTTTAAACAATTATAATGAGCATTAATCATGATGCATTGATATGTAGAAAAACTAAGTAGAAGGAAAAATTGAGGTTTTAGGAGATTGAAAATTATAGACGTGGGATAGAAGGAGATTTGTGAGACGAGATTTAAAGAGATTTTAGCAGAAAAATTAGATGGCTCTGATAACCATATTGAAGGTTAATTTGATTCCTTGATTATTCCTGTCTAATATACAGGATATATATAGATACAAATAGATAGACTTGAGCCCAATGACCACAATACAGCTAATGATGACTAGACAACTAATGTTTATCCAATCATCCTACTAATCATAATCTAATCATCCAAAAATATGTGTTGACTAATAATATGTGTTGACTAATAAAACTATGTTTTTGTGGGTATTATTATGACGTTGGAGAAACAAAGTATCCTTTGAGGGAAGACTGCCAAAGAAAAATGTTTTGATGGGAAAAGTTTAAAAAATTTGTGAGTATATCAAAGTTTTATCTAAAGAAACATAAAGTTAAGTGTTCGTCCCAAGGCATAATTATTTCATACAAGAAAAAAACGCTTTAGTGACGAGTGGAAAATCGTCTTTAATAGAGGAAAATTAGTTATTAAACCAATTTAGTGATGAAAATCAAGGTCGTCACTTGTCGTCACAATAGCTCCGTCACAAATTAAAAAGTTACGAAACTAAAACTTGACACTAAATTAGTGACGAGATAAAGTCGTCACTAAGGGTGTGTGACAACCCATTTATTCACTTAATTCATCACTAAAGTGGCTAAAATCGTCACTATTTTATGGAATTAATGACAAAAGAAAGGCATCATTTTTTGGGTGAATTTGACCGGAAACTAACAGAACCTTAACGTCCAAGAGTGACGAAATACGTCGTCATTTTCCAAAATCCTATATCTCGATAACGCAGTACCTACAATAGTAAACATGGGTATTTTTAGACTGAAAATGCAAAACTTTTGTTTAGTTAATATTAAGAAATTAATTTCCATACTAAAGTTGAAACATCACAGTTATGCATTTAATTTGTAGTGTATGTTTCCAGCAAGAAGGTTATAAAGAGATAATCATGACATTGTGCTTCACGCTTTTAATTGGTGTTCTAGTCGTTGTAATAGGAGCTTCTCTTGGGAGAATTGGTTAAAAAATCCCCATTTAATTACTTTGTAATTTTCTTCTAGCTTCTTGCTAGTTTAATAAAATTCGCCGTTCAAAAAAAAAAGGTTCCGTAACAGCATCCTCAAGTGGTAAATTATTTTTACAAGTATATCATGCATTTAAACTTCTACATATATAGAAATTATACTCCATCAAAACTTCAACTAAACATCATCTCGAGCCTCAACATAATCTTTATAATCTTTGGTCTGATCATAATCCTCACTCCCCTGTATAAAAATAATATTTGCAAAGCACACAGTTATATTATCCAAACAAAGTGTTTGACCCATCTTTAACTAAGTTATCAAAATTTACCCATTTGGCCCGTTATAGGTTGAAATATAACCTGAACCTGTATACACATAACACAAATAATTCAAGTAGACGCGTGCACATAACCTATTCCTAAGTCAAGCCTGAGTAGTAGAGCCAATTCTTGCCCAGAATCACAATAACAGTTTGATTTGGACCATCTAAAAAAACTGATGATCTATTTGGGCGGCTCCCAACTCTTCAATGGGTAACTTATAAAATAAACATGCACATTCCATTATATGTTTAATCGGTGAAGTACTAGTCAACAACTTATGCAGTAATCAGATCAATATACCAGCCTTAGGAGTTTTATATTGTAGCTTCCAACCACGCTTCTATGACATTGAACTCACTTTTATAGTTGTGCATTTTCTATTTAAGTTATATCGGTTTCTTTTAGGTATCTTAAACTAAAGATAAAACATTTTTCAACGATTATTTCACATCGACATATACAAACTTACAACATCACATAACCAACCACATAGATAGAAAGTAAAGCGGTTATGAACTCATTTATACAGTCATGCATCCGAATGTCATATATGAGAGATAATCACCCTGAGCAACCTAAAGCACATTTATGACAAATATAACTCTAATACAATCAATAAAATACAATATCAAACCGCTAAAATCACATTAATTACAACAACTATCTTCGTAAACATCATTAAATTTAAGCCAAATGACATTCTAACTCAAAATTAGCAATCAACTTAGCAAAGAGAAAATAAAATCGATAAAAAAGTAATAACAGTTTTCGCTCTAAAACTCGTTCAAATTACGTAAGAATCAATCTAGGTTCATATAATCTCGATTATAAGCCAATTAACTCAAATAAGAAAGTAAATCAACAATCAAATAAACTCGTCAAACATGAACATATACAATTTATTCAACGAATTTATAGCAATTACAAATGAGTAACATCATATCTTTAAAATTAGATATAATTGGTTCGTAATAATTAAGGATTAAAGAGAAGAGATAATCTCCGAAAAATTAGGGCAAAATTATAAAAGATGAGAATCCTCATATGCAGCCATGACAGAATGGTTATAGTTTGTGTTTTTGGTGTGAGAAATGATTTTGGGAGATGATTTTCGTTGTGTGTTTGTGAGTGAAATCAAATAGAAGGAGGAATCGTAAATTAGTTATGTGCGTTTGTGTGTTGTTTTTAAAACACTTAGGTATTTTGTCAATTTCAGTCCTTGTAGTTTTGAGTGTTATATAACGGAAAAGCAAATGTATTTGCTCATGTCAATGACGCATAATTTTGTCATTTATGTATAAATCTCTATGACGAACAAGTTTCGTCGCTAACAGTTATATTGTCACACCCTCAAAATAACGCAGCGGAAGATAGCCGTGGTATGACTTCATAGCATAAAGTCACAAGTTATAAAGAACGACCTCGACATGAGTCGTTTAGAAAATACACGTTCGATTAAAGAAATAAAGTTTTAACAAGACATATTCTAAGAGTTTACAAAAATACAAAGAAGATTTTAGTTTACAATCGAACGTCAAAGTTATGCAGTAAATCTTCGTCATGATGAAACCACAAAATGTGACTCTAGTGTGATGCTCCATGTCAATCCAAACTAATCCAATTGAGGACCTGAGAAATAAATGCTAAAACGGTCAAGATAAAGTTGGTGAGATAATAGGTTTAAGTAATTAGAAAAGTGGACCACAAGATTTTAAGTGACTATTGTAACAAATACAATATCAAGAAAAATATTGTTATTACACTAAGCTCATGACACCGAAGCTTTAATGTAATTTTGTTTATTTGTTGCCCCGGTAGGTGCTTTTCCAAACACCTAGTATTACCTTAAATAAAATGCGTCCGTTTGACCAACCTAGTCAAGTAAGCGCTACAAACCCGAACGAAGTGTCAACCTCAATAGATCTATTCACAACATTCGTACTTACAACGTAATTAACGGTTTATGATAGTGGGGACTCAATGACAAATGTGGTAACTTAAGCAATACGTAAAAGTTTAAGTACTTGTGTGTCACAGCCCGTCAGTGGCAGAAATACGAGATGCGACGATACCGTTCATCGCACAAGATACAAGATCATATACTTTACTATTTACAATAATGAAACTTGGGTTTACATAAATCTTACAAGTTAAGACTTGAAAAAATTAAATAAATCAAAACTCATATTGACCCAGTTCTCTTGGGTTACATCTTTGCTCTTCCAATACCATTCATATACCTTTCATTTGACACACCTAAAAGTGTTACTCGAAAACATCAACAATAATGTTGGTGAGCTCGTAGGTTTGACCTTAAACCCAAAAGCTGTGCCAATATTTCAACCAGTGGACAATAGTGCAATATGACAGTGAATATATGCAAACAAACATAGCATCACCGCTAATCAATAACCATATGTCACTTACGCACCAAAAGGGCCTACCAGCTGGAGCAAAAAATTAGGGCAGGACCACACACAAACTAGGGTAGGCGTACCCATCCGCTCTAATAATTACACAAATAATGGGTAAGCGTACCCATCCGATCCAATAATAATACAAATACTGGGTAGGCGTACCCATCCGATCCAAACAATCATGCAACACATAATATTCACATAGCAGTCATAAGCACATATCTTGTCCCAAAAACAAAACCACATTTTGCATAGGTAAATTCAAAACAGTTCAAAACACATTTGAGTATCATTTTTCCTCAACGGAAAAACAGTAAAAATAGGGCTACGAGAACTCACCTCAATCAGCAATCAAAGGCAACCGCATAATCTCAAATAAGGCAAAGCACAAACAATCTCTACACAAGTGCACAATGGTAACCGACAACGACCTAATATATATTCACTTTATTAACACTCGTACAAAATTATCTTATTTTACAAGTGTTCGTGTTTACTCACACAAAATCCTCATTTTCATCCCAAAATCCCGTTTCAACTTCATATCATTCCAAACTCATTTTCTCATACCGTTAACTTATTACAAAAAAACCGTCATCTCATTACCAAGACCTTACCCCATTATCAAAACTTTATCTCATATTATGGTTGTGTGGTAGTTACGCAAAAACGACTCAAAACACTTGGGCAAAGTGCGACATCAATACAATATAGCTCAAACACCTCAAATCGTTGAACGATACAATCCACCAAAATACTCCGCGGAAATCTGACGAAAAAGAAACGAGCAAGAACTCAAAATCCGAAGATAAATAAATCCACATTTCCGTAATCGATACGATATATATATATATATATATAGTAGGGATCCAGTGAGAAGTAATTAAAATAAGAAGTGGTGAGAAGTGACTAAAAACATAAATTTGAGATGCAACGACTTACATTAGATGCATTTTTATTCATCTAGATGCACCATGTTAAGTTTCGAAAGTTAATTTGACAACGTCTCGTTATTTTTAAACTTTGTCATGTTCCATTAAGCCTTTTTCTCTCGACACTTAAAATCCTCATGAGAATCATCTTTTATTTCTTCAAATCAAATCGACACAACGACTAAATATTTTAAATGTTAAATATTTAAGAAATGCCTCGAGAAAATACATCTTTCGTCTTGTAGTAAATTTTGTAGTAAAACAATTCTTTATTATTAAAATCTTTGAAAATTTACCCTTTTAAGCAAAGTTTCTAAGAATAAACTTCTTTCAAAAATTCGGCATGACCCGTACGTCTATATGACTTTGTCCAAGGTTTTAAACCTTAATCCCAACCACTTTTCACGAACTCAACGTTTTCCGACAAAACACAAAACCAATATTTTCAACACGTTTTATCTAACCGTAGCAAAATATAAAAATTTCATTCGGCAAGTCTAACAAAATCCCTCTTAGTCCAAACCATTAGTCCATTTAGAAGTCCACTAATCCATTCACTTATTATTGGGCCTTATGGCCCATTAAGGTCTTAAGTATTTAGCCCGATAGCAAAACTTAGTCCATATCTCTTTACATAAGTCCAAAAATATAAACCAAAACCCAATAGACCTTAAGTCCATTAAGCCGAAACAAATATAAGTCAAAATCACATATATATGTGGCTCATTAAGCTGAAATAATAAGCTATAAGCTCATAATATAATATATATATATAAGCCGAAAACCAAATAAGCCATAAGCTTATAATATAAGCCGAAAATAAAAGCTCAAAATAAGCCAAAACCAAGTCCAATAAGCCAAAACCAAGTGGGCCGAGCCCACCTTGGTGTCGGACCGAAGCAACCAAACGGACCCTTATTGGGCCAAGCCCAAACCGAAAGCAAACAAACCCAAATAAGTTATAACCTAGCTTATTAAATAAGCGAAGCTTCAAAATAAGCCCTTATTAAGCACTTTTATAAAATGTAAAATTACCACAACAACCATTTTATTCAAACTTAAAAATCCTTTCCCTTCTTCCTTTCTAAGCCGACGCACAAACACCCCCTTTTTTATTTTCGTTTCAAAGATTCGATTTTTACGACGATCAACTTGTACAACTAGTGTTTTAACACCATAATAGCCATAAAAGTACAACTTTAAACAAAGTTTAGAAAAGTTACAAGTTTGGATGACCTTGGTTCGGTTTTGACGCGAAAAGAACGAACTCGTACACCTTTTATATAACCCGCGTCTACTAACTATCAACCCACTATCTATTATTAACCCGTGTTCTTGGAAAAATCTTCAAAATCTTTGTTTTCTTTCTTCCTTGTGGTTCGTCTGGTTCTAGAGAGAAAAAGAGAGATAGAAACTTTTGTTTTGATTTCAAAATGATGCATGAACAAAAAATGTTTGAGGTGGTGGTGGTTATAAGATTACTATAGGACATATTAGCAAAATAATAGCCTCCTTGTCCCCTTATCCCCTAGGCGTCTAAACAAGCATCCAAGGAGGGTCTCGGGTTTTCCTTTTTGCGTCGGGATCACTTAAAAACTCAATTTTTATCTATTTAAAACGTCAACCGAACTTAGTTATGATTTTAATTTCGTTTAAAATCATGTTTCCATAAATCTAGGTTATTCACACGACACCTATCACATTAAATTGCTACAAAAATCCATTTTGAGCCGTTGCCGGCCGACTCCGGACCAAACACATGAATTTTTGACAAAACTCAATCGAACCTTGCTCATCCATTTAAAAACACTTCAAACCACAAAATAGGGTTTGACAACTTATATTAAACCAAAATTTCACCTTTTTACGTCCGTTATAGTCTTTTACCGAATTTCACAAAAACAACCGTTTTCTGATAACTTTCAAATCTCACACTCACGATTTACGTTTTAAACCATCGTTATTTTATCATTATGAATTTATTAAATAAATAAACTCGTTAACACATTCCTAAATTCATTTAATCTCCACACTTGAATAAATTGTCGTGCCGGTACGCGCTGCGTGACGATTTTTCGCTAAACGCGAGAAAACTTTTCGGAAAGCACTGAAAACCTCAAAACCACTCTAAAACAGGCAGACGAATCAAAAGCGATTCATTTACGAACTCAAAACACCATGAAACTCCCGGTTAAACCGAAACCGTTTTTACGCAAAAATAGTCAACAAAAGTCAACTTTTCAGCTTTCATCAGAAAAACTGACAAGATTGAAAGACTTCAAAATACCAAAAATTATAATATTTTATAATACTTAACCCTGGGCAAATTACCGGTTATTACACGACGTAACCCCGGTGGTTACGCCGTAATTGAGTGGTAATTTTGAAAATTTTAGTTTAGTTGTTACGACGTAACCATTGAAAGGTTTATGCCGTAATTGATGTGGTTATGGCGTAACCTTGGGTGTTATGCCGTAACTGCTGCTACAATAGCTACATTTACCACACAATTACGGGTCGAGCCGGTCTCGATTTTACCCTCCTTGTTGCTGAACCTGAAAAAACAAGTGAAAAACATACAAACCAACTAAAATGCATAAATTAAATGAACTACACTAAAAGGATAGGTCGGGTTGTCTCCCGAAAAGCATTTTTCTTTTGGGACGAGTCTTTAAGTTAGACTCAAGCCTCCCTCACAGGCTTACTTGGACATCTTCACACATGTCCAATCTTTATGTCATCTCCTCAACCTGAAAATAATTGCTCAACCTGCACACTAACAAACCCTGTGCAATAAATGTGTAATAAAACTGAGCAAAAAAAGAGGAGCATACAATATTGGCAAATACTTGACTCAAGAATAATACCACATGCATAAAAACATTAAGGTTATCAGGCTCAATATTAAGAACAGAGGCGGCATTAGAAAATATTTTTTTAAAGGTTCATGCAATGCCCAAACTATTTTTGGTGTCCCAAACTTGGTAACCCTATATGTCGTAACAAGCACTACCAAGTTACATCATAACCAAGTCTGAGATGAATTTTTTTATATATTTCAAACAAACAAACAAACAAACAAGCACACAGAAATAGGAGAAGAATAGAAGGTTCAAGCACACACAAGCACAAACAAACACACATATATCAATCAAACAATCAAAAACTACAAAAACCGTTCCCGGGCAACGACGCCAAAAACTTGATGCATATTTTATTTTAAATAAAAACTACGTCAGGTTTTACATTTATAAAACCCTAACTACCTCGACTATTGCTACGCACTAAAGAGTAGTGTACCCTATCGTGTATAGTGTAGTGATTGGTAAGTACGGGTGTCGACCCAAAGAACGGTTTGTGCCTCTAATTGTCTAATTGATTTTATTATTCTACCTAAGAAAGCAGAAAAGAAAGCTTATTTGGATACTTGAGATTATTGTGGAGTTGTTTTGGTGGTCAGCCTTGCTTGTCGAAAAGGGAAACGGTATAGTGACAAACAACCAGGAAGGATGCACGCAATTAATTACAATGATCTCTAGTGCAATGTATTGTCGCAATCTTAAAACCACTTATCTTAAGAGATACGCTTATAAACCGCATGATATGCTCAATCAAAATAATATGGGTGATTATATTTGACCAAAATAAATTGAAGTATGATTACAAACTGTGCTAAATTAATGCTCTCTATCCCCTAGTCGAACGCCATGGCAAACCCAGAAGGGTTTGCCCTACACCTTGCTCGAATACCTTATTCTCCTTTTCTTTCCTTTCTGCTACACACCTTCACGTCCCAGAATGCCTTCTGAATGAATAACTCATTCAATATTTATAGTAAAATACAAGTTTGAATCTTGTACGACTTCAGCCCCCTAGGCTTTCATTATTAATGCACTTTAATCCATGAAACTTCATTCAGAATATGCAATATAAGTCCTTGATCCGAGTTATTATTACGGCGTAAACGCATCGACTGTGTTACGCCGTAAACCTTCTCACATGGCTTTCTATCTTGTAGTGTAAAGATATGTTACGACGTAATTAAATAGTCCCGTTACCTGTAACTCTTAGTCAGCATAAATATCTTTTCCATAACAATATTTTACGGCGTAACTCATGCGAGACGTTACGCTGTAATGCCTCGTCAGCACCAAATCTTCGTAATTAATAATTGATTACGGCGTAACTCTTGTGGAACGTTACGCTATAATGTCTTTTAAGCTTTCAATTTGACAACTTTAAATTATTATAAATATAGTACCCGTACTAAATAATATAGTAGTGGTACTATTCTTCATTTGGCTCTTAGGCTGCATCCTGTAGGATTTTAGTAGCCTTTCATTGAATTTTAGTACCTCTACTAAATAAATTAGTATTGGTACTCTTTTTGCACATATTTCGCCATTTTTTGTTCCAATGCCTCTAATTACCCGAATTCGCAAAATACATGAATTAAGTATCGAATTCATATAAAATTGATATAAAACAAGGCAATAAACACGGGAATTTGACATGAAAAAGTATTAAAATTATGATGTTATCACTTTTTCATTGTCTTTTGACTTTGTCTTTTAATCCGAGATCTTTAAATCTTTCTACTTGTTTGTCTTGGTCATCTTTGCCATCTTGCGATCTTGTGTCTTGACCAACATGCTCATCATCTTAAAAGATTGATAACAATCTCCCTTGACAATCTTTATATTGATAATCTTGATATCTTTAAGGAAGATCATGAATATCAGAGTTTGCGAAAGACTTTAGTAACATGTACTTGAGCTTTCATGATGTCTTTATATTTGTCGATCAAGCATAAGCATGTGGTAATGAATCTGACTCAGCTGGAATGAGATTGCTACACCATCGTCTCAACCTGCATGTTTAGGTTAGTAATAAACAACAGATATGGATGAATATGGCTTTGTCATTCACTGATTTTCGGTAGTGTTAACCTTCGGTTCCGAGGACCGACCTGTGATAAGGTAGGTTCAATTTAGAAGAACCTCCTTGACAGGGTTTCCAGCTCAAAGTGTTAGATCCTCTAACATAGATGCATTAGATTCACCGTTCTTGCTTGTTCTCGTTATCAGAACGTCTCAAAGCAAACATCACGATAAGAGTGAATCAGATAGTTACTATCTTTCTGATTGAGTCATTAATTCATTTACTAGACCAAAATCGATATCCAGCGATGCGTAAATTGTTTTAAATAATTTTACAAGTTTTAAATTTATAAAAACTCGTCTACTGATGTCTACACGCACTAACAGGCAGAGAGTGCAGTAGTTGGTAAATCCGAGGTCGTCCCAAGAGCTAAGTTTAACTTGTTCTAATTTGATTATGTCACATTTTGAAAATGGTTTTGAATTGATTTGAAATTTAACAGGAAAGTAAATTGCGAAAAGTAAATAGATAGAAGTGATCAGGGAGAAAGGCGTGCTAACCTAGTTATTTCATTACTACTGTTATGATGTGTATTTCCTGTGCAATGTCTAAGTATCATTTTATTAGTGGTTCTAATATCACCAGACCTGAATTGGCATTTGAGGTCTGCCCTATACTTCTTGCGATCCCGAATCCCCTACAAGTCACAAAGGTAGAGCATCTAAGTTGCAATGATTAAATCCTAACTGTCCTAAAGACCTGTCTATAACCTAGATAGATTATAACCTTCTCTGAAAGAGTTCCTGCGCTTTTTAAGTGTTTAATGCGATAAAGGTGGTAAAATGGTAAATTCCTACACTAAGGATAAATGCCAACCTACCCTAGTACCCTGCTAACCCCATGTTCAACTAGTTCGCCTAATAACAGAATTAACAGGATCTAAACCACCCTCAACACTACCAAATCTCAGGGATCAATGACAGACTAAAAGGATATCTAATAAAGCGATAATTAAACAGGAAATAATCAACATAACAATAGTAAATTCATAACTAGGCCAATACTATAATTGCTTAGCCGCTCATGGTAACAACACAACAAGAATAAATGAAAGTGTGGAAACTAGAAGGGGGGGTTGAATAGTTTACACGTTTGTTTTACGGTTTAAAAGTTTACTTTCAAAAATGTATAGATCCGAGTTATATGTTTAATCAAATCTGTTAGTGCAAATATTACGATATTTAATCTATACGATCTCTTTATGTTTTGGTGATAACAAACATGTAACCTGTAATACATAACGTAAAGTACGCAAGTTACTCGTAATCACAAATCATCAATGCATACATATCAACAACACTCTATGTCTCAAGTTTGCATCAACACCGACATTTGTTTGCACCCGATGTAAATCACATAAGGTATGTACAAACAAATTAAACTTGTAGGATGATCAAAGAAAAATATTTTTTTCTTAACCATTACATTTTTACAAAATTATTTTTTACAAAAATAAATAAACACAAAATACTTTTTAATAAAAGAAATGTTTTATTTAAATATAAA
>BQNB010158245.1:0-15054 GCA_026074375.1 Tanacetum coccineum
TCCAATGATGTACTCGTATCAACCTTTCCCTCTGTTGCTTGCATCTGTCTTTCATTCACCCTGCTGTCATAATCTCTTTTATGCAGTGCTCTTTTATCAATCGACTTTTTAACATATTCCATGTGTTGGATCATTGCATCACGGAATTCTCGAATCTCGAGTTAAGTGTATTCTAGAAAGTTGTTAGCCTCAATTTATTGAGTCGAACAAGGAAGCTCGGTCACTCTACGATGGAGCTTCGGTCTTTAATTAGTTAATGTTGTAACAGGATAATATCGGGAATCGGGCTCGATAGTTAATCTAATATTGTATATGTTTCGGGTTTAATCCCAAACAAAACCCGAGCCCGGGTCCTAGTTAAATATCCCGCGCGTCACATTAAATGTGTAGGGGTATATATATATATATATATTTAGATATTTTCTAAATATCTAAATATATATAGATATTTTCCTTTGTAAAAATATCAAATCTTTTTCATAATATCTAAAATTTTCTTTTCCATCTCTTTCATCTCTCATCTCTCTCTCATCTCTCTCTCTATTTTCGTCTCTCTCTCTAGTTTTCTTGATTCGTGTTTCGTGTTATGAAGTGAAGTGGTAAATCGGGTTCCTACAATTGGTATCAATCGCCTCGGGTGGATAGCGTGGTTTTTTTTTGTGTGGTAAGCATATTGAATTCGGCAGATTTGGTTGTTGCATCACTCGGCATAATTGTTACTTTTGTTTTGATTCGGCTCATTCAAAGAGAAAGGCAAAGACGACTTGTTGGTTCGTTTTGGGATCCAAAAAGTTCGTTTTTTTTGTCGCAGCAGTGAAAAACGCTTGCACCGAACGAGAGGAGAAACGTATCGATCGAACGAGTGGAAAATAGTTTGGATCGAACGAGTGACAAATCGCAGCGATCGAACAAGCGGACTCGAACTAGACGATCGAACGAGCGGAAAACCTCAACGATCGAACGAGCGGAAAACCTCAACGATCGAACGAGCGGAAAACCTCAGCGATCGAACGAGCGGACCGAACTAGCGATCGAACGAGCGGATCGAACGAGCGATCGAACGAGCGGATCGAACGAGCGAAAATTTATCAAGGATCGAACGAGCAAATTTTTTTTGGACCGAACGAAATTTTTTTTGAAATTTTGTGTGACGAAAAGGGTTTCAGTAAAACGGCCATAACTTTTGATCCGTAACTCCGTTTCAGGCCCGTGAGCTCTCAAAACGAAGAGAAAAACGAGACGGATCACGCTGTAACCACCCTTTGGCAGGTTAAGGATTTTTCGAGGCCCAAAAAGCTTGTTTTCTATGAGTTACATTTTTTTTAGTTTTTTCTTTCCTGGAATTTTTGGCCCAGCTGATTCCGCTAATCAAATCATTCAACGTTTTTTCTATGATTCTGTAAAATCCCGTTAATTCATTTATCGGTTTTAATCATAGACGTGTAAAATCCCTGAACGGATTGCTTACAAAACCACAACTTCAATCACATCATATCCCTTAAGATCAACAAATCTTTTACACTTGCACAATACACATAAAATGTAAAAGTGAAAGATTACCTTATCTTCGTTATCAGATATCGGAAATACAACAAATGCAACTAATTCAAGACCAAGCAAAAGACCAGATTGCATGAATAGTTTTCAACGACTTCATTCACACCTCAAGTGTCTTTTCAAACAACGACTTAAAAGGAAGTCGAACCGAAGAGGGGATTTAAAACGCGCAGGAATGCAACACTCTTTGTGTCAGATCTAAGAGACTTTCACGCACAATGTTCTTGTTTCATGGATCAACTACAAAAAGCAACTTTGACAGACGAAGGAAATTTCAAGAGATTGGATCCAAGATGCTTTTAAAGTACTCCAGACAGGTGTCAGTTTCAGATGTACACAAGTCACGATTTTATGTATGGATGATGAATAGTTGACATGATACACAACAAATTCCTACAATACACTACGACGTCGCTTTCCAGAATTCCGTGACATCACTGATCCAACACAGATTATGGAAGTCCTGTAAGAAGTCGATTGGTGAAAGAGCACAACATAAAATAGAGTATGAAAGAAGGGTGAATGAAAGACAAATCCAGAACAACAGAGGAAAAGACTGATACGAGTAATGCATTGGATGCATTGGATGCTAGTTCAGTTATCATTGAAAGCAATAGACATAATCAAAATGAGCAGTGAAACAAGCCAGCAGAACATGAATGAAGCACATGTTGATTATTGCAGATATCAGACCTACCATATATAATGATAGAGGCCAATGGCTGAGGTACAAACACTGCTGAAATCAATAACTTTGGCTACAGGACAAGCTGCAAACTGAGCAACCGGAATGTCATAAAGAATGAGAGGTTGACCAGAATGCGGAACAATGTCATGACATACGTCCTTTGCCTGCTAAATTAACTGATGACAGGATAAACTGAGACTCTCAATCAAATCTACTCGAGTCTGAAAATGTTTGTCTCAAAAAACTGTTGCCCTGTGTCAAAAAGAATTTATGTGCAAGAACGCGAAGCACATTGTATTAATCTTGAACTGACAACTGGCAAAACAATGTATTTAAAATCAGGTCAACAAAGTCACATTTTTGAAAGAAAAAGTAAATGAAGAGCCAAGTTAAACATACATCGATGAATTAAAACAATAAACATCGAATTTGGAACATAAAGTGGCTCACGTATCTCTCAAGTTATTTGAGGGTGGAAAATGAGACTTTGAAAAGGCAGATGGAGTAAAACCCCCCAGTAATCATAAAGATTCAAACATAACAACGAGAGCTAAGAACATAGAACACCCAACATCTAATGGGAATAGACAAACTAAGTGACAAGCTAACAAAGCTCAATTTCAGGAAACAGGGTTGCAGTTTCAGCATAAAAAAATAGTAAAGGAAAAAAACAGGTAAAAAGTGTGAAAACTAAGTTTTTATCTAAAACCATGCAAACTTGGGTAAACCCGGTTTGGACAACCACCTCAAAAACCAATCCGTTTTAGACAACCGACTCGTATAAGTCTGAAAGACCTAAAATTTCAAAACCAACGGTTTGCCTCCCAATGTGATGTGAAAAACGACTGTCAAAACCAGACACTACACATCATATGCCTAAGAGAAGTAGAATCTGTCGCCCTCGCCAAACCGCATACTATGATTTGCAACCAAGCTCATCTAGGAGTAGCTTACACGACATTGTCATAATTCACTACCTAAGAAAGCTAGAGAAAAAGACACATGAAGTACTCTATAAACCCAGCAATATTTTCTGACTCCAAACATTTCGTTTGCTCGATCATGTTCAGAAATGTGTCTATTAATGCCAATCAAGACGCTTGTGTAATAAAATTCTTGAAAGAAGTCAACTCGCTGCTAAGGTTCCCATTCAATAAGACAACAAACAGAGACCCAAACCCGTAAGCAAGTAAGGGTTGGCAACAAAACCAAACATTAGACATAGTCCCAAAAGGACAAGGTTTCAAAAAAAAGACTACCACTGTGAATGTGAAAACAACAACTCCTAGATCTTGTCTTAGGTGGCAACCAACGGGTAGAATTCTAAAGACTGTTTGTCTTAGATGGGTTCCAACAGGAAAGACATTCGCCTCTAGCACAACAAAGGTTGAAAGTGAACCCCCAAATGGTTCAAATGCAGATATCACTAACCAATGTGAAAGCAAACAAGCTCTTAATGTCTCTAGTGTTAGTCTCTCTTAAGTACAAGGTAGCAACGTTCATCCTACTGAGGAAGGACTCAGAGTTTGGTTGCGAAAAAGAAAGATATCTCAGAAAACAGGGCTTCAAGGAATTTTGATCTGATGATCACGAAATGACGTTTGAACACAGCAGTTCAAGCCTCGGTCATCAATGTTTAAATGACGTTTGAACACAACAGTTCAAGCCTCGGTCATCAATGACAAATGGTGTCTGCTGAAAATAACACTTCAGGCCCCGTTCCTCAATGATAAAATGATGTCTGATCACAACAGTTCAGACCTCGCACCTCAACGACAAGAGATGTCTGTTGAAAATGTCTCTTCAGGCCTCGTTCCTCAAGGACAAAAGCGTCATGATTATGACTACTCTGATCCCTGTGCCCCCATAGACAAAAATGTTTTTGTTCCCTACACAAAGAAGACAGTATCGTCCCAAATCGAGGGTTCGAATTTTCCTCTTCAGTCCTTTACTTGAAGAATTTACAATCCAACACAACGTCTGCGCTGTGGAAAACAACAACGACAACACCGAATGCATCGTTTCAAGAAGCTGAATTTATCAATCCTTTTGTACACTGGGGTACAAGAAATTGGTTAGTTCTTCCTGACTACGGCAACAATGATAGAGTAACCGATGTGCATAAATTTCAACCACAAAGTCATGATCCGATGGACTCAGAGATCACGCCGTTAGAACAAGTTCGTGGAAATCCAACCAATGCAGTTCAAACAAGACGACAGCGAGCAACAATCCTGAAATGTTATGTTCCACTCACAGTGTGAGATATTGTTTGAACCGAAGAACATTAGAGGCATATGCTGATTCCTGCATGTTCGAAGCAATGCCAGGATAGACTTCAACCCGTTCGACAGGACTAAAAGTCTGGGAACTAGTCGACACACCATTTGGCACGATGAATATAAGCTAAGTGGTTATGGAAGGAACAAGAAGGATGAAGATCAGACTGTATTTCGCAACAAAGACACATCTTGTTGCTAAAGTATATGCTCATGAAGAGGGTATTGAATATTCGAAGAATCCAGTTGCTCCAGTTCCTCGCTGAAGCCGTCTTCGGATTTTAGTTGCCCACTAGGCAGCATATAAGTCATTTTTCAATCTATCAGAATGGACGTGAAAACCGGCTATTCTAAAGGTCCACTGAAGAGGAGGTTTATGTTTGCTCACCAGAAGGGTTCGTTGAACCAGATCATACCAGAAAAAGTCTACCTTCTTAGGAAAGCTTTATATGGATTAAAGCAAGCTCCAATATCCAGGGTACGATGAACTATCAACCGTTCCTGATGTCCAAAGGCTTTACTTAAAGGGTACAATTGAACCCAACTTATATTTAAGATAAAATACGGGGAGGTATATTTTACTTGTGCAAATTTAACGTTAGGACAATAATGATGTTGGATCCACAAATCCAAAATATCAAACATTTGAAAAATTTTATGCAGCAGTTAATTGGAAATGTCCTTAATGGGAGATTGAAATTCTTTTTTTAGGACTTTCAGATCCACCATCCCCAAAGGGAATTTTTAACAATCATGGCCCAGTAACGCTTTAGCAATTCTGAAAAAAGCATAATATTGACATTGTCACTCCATTGTACAGACATTGGCTACCAAACCAAAACTAGATGTAGACTTGAGTGGAGAACCCGTAGACCAATCTGATTATCTTAGTAAAAATCAGGGCCCACTCATGATACTTGACTCTAGTAGACCATACTTATGCAAGCAGTATGCTATTGTGCACGTAAATCAAGCACTCCAACACAAAAGCACGTCAAGGAGGTTAAAAGAATCTTTAAATACCTAAAGGGTATCCATTAACGATGGGACTCAGTACCAAAGGATTCTGGCTTGAACTAACACATTTTCAGACGCTGATCATAGCCTGTATGCGCTTATACTCAAGGAAAAGCACTTCTGGAGTGATACATTCCTGGTGAAAAACTTGTAAGCTGGAATGTCAAAGAAACCATAACGCACTGCAATGTCTTCAGCAAGAGGCAATATGGTGGCGTTAATCTGTCAAGTTGTGCTCAAGTAATGTGATGAGGACACAAAAACTTCAAGATTATGTCATCACTACAACAAAATACGTTGTATTGGCGACTCTCAGTCAGCCATAGCAATATCATGCAATCCCCGTACAACATTCACGGACAAAGCTCCATCCATACTCGAAATCACATCATAAGAAACAGGTGAAAATGGAATATTTAATTATATTTTGGGTCAGAAACTGAATACAATTAGCCGACATGTTTACGAAAGCCCTTCCTGAGATCGGTTTAAGTATCTTGTCAGAAGGATTGGTATGAGATGTTTGACTCCACGGAACTGTAGGTTCTGACAACTAGTCTGCTTGATATCATCTCTACATCACCATGTACATATTTTTGAAAAAAAGAATCCAAATACAAAAATTATAAAACTTCAAAAAGAAAATAGCAAAAACATAAAATCAAAAATTTCCAAAAAAGATTTCTTTCTCGACATGCTCTTGGAATCGAGTAACATTTACCGGTACTTAGAAATGTCAGATTAACATTGACACGGGTGTGTAAATGCAGTTCGAGCGAGGAGTTGCAAATAGTTTCAAATCATGTCAGTTTCTAATTTTCTAAATGCATATGTGCAAATGTCAGTACATAACCCAGACTTCAAATAAAGGAAAGTTTATTAGCTTAGTCCTCACACTCAGTAACGAGAAAATTAAACGGTATCTCGGTCTTTGAGCAGTTCTTAGCAAAACATTCAATGTATTTTTAGCTCAATGAAAGAAGGATGTGTACGTTTCAGTGCGCTTACCCTTACAGTTAGAAGAGAAAGTCCTCTAACATAAGGTTTTTCAAAAAGTTGTAACACTAGTTTCAAGAATTTCTCGATGTACAAATCATCATCTTTCAAAATTGTGGTTCAACACTCCTCCCCTCATCATGTATTTCAAAAGACAAACAATTTTTCAATTGATCCCTATGTTTAATAGGGTGAGTTTTTTTTTTCGCAAAACAAAGGTTTTAATGTTATTGGATACACAATTTTACGAACACTTTAAAACCTTAAATTAAAAAGCGGTAAACTATTCAACCCCCTTCTAGTTTTCCACAAAGAAGTAAGTAAACATCGAATCCCCTAGGACGATTGTCTAGCAAATATATCTTGTATCAAAGTTATCCCATGTAACCTTGGTCTCCCAGATATCACATTGTCTTTTATCCACGTCTTGATTCTTTCTTTCTTTTGATTGGAAGGAGTACCTGCACTCAAATCAAGATTTTGTTCCTCCTGAACATTTATGGGTGTACCTGTACTTGAATCAAGAGTTTGTATGCATTCATGAAGATTAGTGATATGTGTATTGGAACCATGTGGGGGTTCACTATCAACCTTGGTTATGCTAGAGGTGAATATCTTTCCAGTTGGAACCCATCTAAAACCAACAGTCTTGAGAATTCTACCTGTTGGTTTCCTCCTAAGACAAGATCTAGGACTTGTTGTTTTCTTATGCACAACGGAAGTCATTTTGATTGAAAACCTATGTCCTGTTGGGATCTGTCTTTCTTGTTTCTTGGGAATACTTATTTGCTCTACGGGTTTGTATCTTTGTGTTGTCTTATGGGATGGTCTCTTAGCACGTGAGTTGACCTCATTCAGGAATTTTGTTACACAAGAATCATGATTTGCATTAAAGACACATTTATGACATATCGAGCAAACAAAATGTTTGGTGTCAAAAAAATTTCTAGAATTCCTAGAGTGTTCTGCTATGGGGAAAGTCTTTGTCGTTACGAAACTGCTCTTGGATGCAGTCCAATTCCTAGATGTTTGAGTATTGATCCTAGGTTTTGGCTTGAAATAATTAGATGTGCTTTGTGATCTAGCAGAAGGCATCACACTAGGTTTTGAATTCCTACCTTTTTCTTGTGTCTTTTTCCTAGCTTCATCTAGATAGTGATTATGAACCATGTCATTTGAACTAAATCTTGGCATATTCTTTGAGATATTCCTAGATTTGCTAGATGCAATCACATGATGAGGTTTTACAACAACAGATTCTCTTTCCTTAGGCAAATAATATGTAGTGACTGGTTTTGATAAATAGTTATTCACATCAACTTGGGAGGCAAACTGTGGTTTTGAAATTCTAGGTCGTTCAGACTTAAACGCAGTCGGTTGTCTAACAACTGATTGGTTTCTATGTGTTTGTAAAACCGGTTTCCCTAAGATTTATTATTTTGCAAACTTAGTATTCACACTATTTCCTGATAGTTTCCTTAACTCATTTTTAATGCTGCAATTGCAAACCCCTTTTCCTAAAGTTGAGCTTTGAATTCATCATTTTTAGCAATCAAAGAAGTTGTATGTTTTGTAGTCGTAGTTCTCTTTACTTTGATAGAACCATACAGTTCTTTGTAATGCTTTGTCAATGTCTCATTTTCCTTAAGTAATTTAGACACTTTATGTTCCAATTTGATGTTTATTGTTTCAATTACATCTATGTCATGTTTAACCATGGCTTCATTGCTTTTTACTTTCGAAAATTGACCATGTTGCCCTGATTTTAAAACATTGTTTTGCAATTGTAGTTCAAGATTAATACAATGTGCTTCTAGTTTTGAAAAATCTTTTTATACTAGGCAACTGTCTTTTTAAGACAAACATTTTCAGATTCGAGAGATTGATTTGAGAGTTCAGTTGTCTGGTTATCAGTTAATTTAGCAGACAAAGGACGTGTGTCATGACATTGTTTGGCATTCTGGTCAACCTCTCCTTCATTATTGAATTCAGGTTGCTCAGTATGTTGTTGTCCTGTAGCAAATACATTGATTTCAGCAGTCGTTTGTACCTTAGCCTTTGGCTCTTCATCATATATGGGTCTGATATCTACATCATTAGCATGTGCATCATTTTCTGATCTGCTGCTTGTATCCTGCTCTTTTGATTTTGTCCCACTGCTTTCTATGTCAACCAAACTAGCATCCAATGATGTACTCGTATCAACCTTTCCCTCTGTTGCCTGCATCTGCCTTTCATTCACCATGCTGTCATAATCTCTTTTATGCAATGCTCTTTTATCAATCGACTTTTTAACATATTCCATGTGTTGGATCATTGCATCACGGAATTCTCAAATCTCGAGCTAAGTGTATTCTAGAAAGTACTTGCGTGTCATTATAACATATTCATCATTCAAATAAATCTGTGACTTGAAGAACGTCTGAAATTGTGTCTCGAGTACTTTAAAAGCAGTCATGGATCCAATCTCATGAAATTCTTCTTTGTCAAGTTGCTTTTCTAGTTGATCTATGTTTTGGAACATTATGCCTGTGAAAGTCTCTATATCTTGACCAAAGAGTGTCGCAAATGCGCGTTTGAATCCACACTCGATTCGAGTTCCTTTTAAGTTGTCGTTTGAAAGAAGCTTGAGGTGTGAATGAAGTCGTTGAAAGGATACCATGCAACTTTTTTTTGCTTTGTCTTGCATTTGTTGTTCATCCGAATTTGAACACGAAGATAAAGTATCTTTCATTTCCATTTTACCAAAAATTGAAGTGAAAATGATTTGTAGGATATTAAGTTGGTAAAGTGATTGTTGTTGTAGATTGAATTCAATTAACGTTCACGGGATTTTACAAATCTATGACTTAAACCGAAAAAAGAATAATCTTTTACGGGATTTTACTAAATCAAGAAGAAACCGTGAAAGAATGAGTAATTGTTGTGATTTGTTGTGAGTGAAATAATTGTTGTTGAAGAACTTGAACTTTTGTTAACGATTGATGAGCTAAAAAGGACTAACGGTGAAATTTGGTTAACAAAGGACTAATGGTGTAATTCAGATTCAACTAGAAAGGTTAATAAACAAGCCAAGGACCATCTTTGAAATTTTACTTGAGTTCAGGGACTGCATGTGCCAACTTTAAATTCTAGTTAAATAATTATACGTGTTTCCCTCCAAATGAGTTTCTTCCTCATTTCAAACTTGCTTAAAGGTAACTTTTTTTGAATTTAATCTCGCGGAGTCATACGGTTATCATTGGTGAAATGTGAATACACTACGATGATCTACGAAGGATCGCGATCATAATGGTTGTAGTTAGAAGATCCGTGAGTAACCGAAACACGAAACCGAAAAACCAAAATTAGTCGAAACATGTTGAATTTGTCTTAACTTTGGATGTTTAGTTTGTATTAGTCATTTAGGATTAGTTCGCCTCTCAAAGAAGTTTTAATTTGCCTTGCGTTGTTGGATTAGTTCGCCTTCAAAAGGATTAATTCGCCTTGACAGTTGAAGATTATTTCGCCTTCACTTGGGATTAATTCGCCTTCACTTGTGGATTAATTCGCCTTCCAAGTTTTGATTAATTTGCCTTCCAAGTTTTGATTAATTCGCCTTGCACTTCTTTGCTTAATTAGCCTCGCACTGGAAAAGCTTTATTCGCCTTGCACTATGAAGATTAGTCCGCCTTCATATATAACAAATATGGTACGATGTACTATCTTTTGTCTTGTACAGAAACCAACAAAACCACCTTGTTCTTATCTTAAAGCCGTGGACCACAACCAAAAAGCTTGTAAATAAGCTCTTTTACACCAGAAATAAGCACTTGAAATAGCCACTTTAAGCCATGAAAGTCACGTAAATAAGCAACAAATAAGCTTGTAAAAAGTTGATAACCGCAAAGTGAGCTTCGAAGATAAGTACAATAAGCTTTAAAAAGAACTAGCAAATAAGCTATGTTTTAAGGATTAAGCTACGAGAAAGATAACCACAAAAACCAAATAAGTATCAAGGATAAAATAAGCTAAAGTGAAATTTGATTTCTTACACAAAACACACCCTTATTGGTGGAAGTATTTTTTTCTTAGCTTGATATCACACAAAAAAACAAAAGAAAGGAAAACAAAGTGAAACCCAAAACAATTTCAGCCTAAACTAAATGAAATGATGTAGGAAATCCTATTAATGGAACAGTAGACGTAATATTAAGCCCAATACAAAGAAAAATAAACCGAATGAACAATAAACCGAACTAATAAGCTCAAAAATATCACAAACTTAAACCACTAAACCCACCCGTGGCTCTTGATACCAAATGTCGGAACCAAGAATCACTTCACTTCAGAACACTAGAAAATAAGATAAGAGAAAAGGAAGAAGAGTAGAGAAAAGTTTGAGAGAGAAAGTAGAGAGAAAAAGAGATGGTTGAATTAAAGCAAAATGTGTGTGTTGCAAATGAGAACCAACACCCTTTTCCATGGTGGAAAAGGGTTTATATACCTACTTCACTTAAGTGAGACGCGTGAGCTTTCTAGGTGGGATGGGCTTGGGATTGACTTGGGCTTTAGCCCGATACACATACAATATTAGATTACTAAAAGAGCCAGATACCCGTAACTTAGCCTATTACAACATATATTTAATAAGACCGTGCTTTCATGATTTGTAGCTGAGCTTCCTTGTTCGACTCAATATTTTGAGGCTAACAAGTTCATATTTGGGATTGCATTAGACCTGTGGAATAAGGAAACCAACAAATGGAAGAGTTGCAGGACCAGGACAACAAAGGAAAAAAGGAAAGCTTATAACAGGAGAAAAATGATGAAGTGACAGCTGATCAGACAATGTATGTTTCAGTTTATGTTAATTTGATCTAGTAGTTGACAAAATAATGAATAAAACCTTTTGTATTGAAGTACAAACAACTAATCTTTTGGTAACCTATAAGCTTATGTAGGTGGATGGTAGTAGTTGGATAACAGTGCTAATCTTTTTGTACCCTTTAGTAATGAAAATAAAGTTTGGCTTGGTTATGTATCTTATATACTGTTTGGTTGTGTGGTTTGCAGCTGAGATATAGTGTTTGGTTGTGTGGCTTACCATGTCTTGATTGTTATAACATGGTTCTACATATGTTGTTACATATGTTAGCATTTCATACATATATTGCTTCTTCTTCCAATTCATTTGCTACCATAGACAAACAAACCACTAATAAACCATTTATACACTGTCTCATACCTTATTATTTATCATTGTAACATAATTACACAAGTATACATAAACACTTCTTTTATTCAAACTAACCATATGCCATAATATAATTTGTTGCATTACAAATAACATTAAATCAATTACTACCCGACTACAATTACAATCATCACTAGCCAAACTACCCTTACTACCCAATACATAGCTTCACAAATGTCACGGTCAACATTCAACCCAAACAGCAAAGAAACTTGATTAGAAGAGTTTATTTCATAGCAAAAACCAAAGACACCAAAATTGCAAAAGCTAACAAACTAGATTTCCAAAAGGCGAAACTTTTTAAAGTTTTTTAAAATTTGCCATTTCTTTCATTCAAATCAGCTTCCAAGTCCTGAATCATCTCTTGGCGGCTTATTTCATTATCCACTAGACGTCTTTGTTGAGGATTAAGCGGAATATAAATCTCATACAAATACATCCTATACAATTCACATTCGATCTCTTCATCAAACCACATCCATGCACCACATTTATTCTTAACGGGTCCCTCAATAAAACAAAAGAATAAAATAAATCATTCTTAAAAAAATTAGGGTTTATGTTGAGACATTACGGATTGACTAGGGCACACAAAGAATCTGCGAGCAGGGTTACCATGAGTCCAAGATGTTAAAACCCTCAATGGAAGTTCACATTTGCATAATTCATTTGAAACAAACGAATTGGAAGATGAAACCATTTTAGAGTTTTAATTTGGAGTAAAATTTGTTGTTAAGTGTTTGTGAATGAGGAAACAAAATGGGTTAACTTAAAATGAGTGGGTCGGATTTCATATTATTCCACGGTGAAAAATATAATTGGACATAAATATATACACGTGTAAATTAAATAAATATGTGGAAACTTAGCAGGTAATATTACTCATTTTACCTGGTTCAAACAAGTTTGGTCACCTATATGGTTTAATAAAAAAGTTCGTTACCCAACTCGAGAAAATTTAGAAAGTTCGTTTCTAATTTTCGGACTTAACCCTTAAGTTTATCTGTCTTCACTTCATCCACCAACATTTATTCATAAAAAAATACAAATAACTAAAAGGACATAATAAAGGTTTAAAATAACAGATAAAATATCGAAACCATCATTACAATCTCAAGCTGAAACCTTTTACTACTGACAAATCCTGTTATTAATAGACTTCACTACAAACCAATATCGTTATTAACAACAAAGGCCCAGTTTTGTGTAATTGACTCACTAATTCTAACGGTGAATTTTGAAAACTTTACTGTTACAAAAAGACCTTGGTTGCGCCTAACCATTACACACGGCTAACTTTTCAAGCATGAAAAATTTGAGAGACAACATAATTAAAGTCCGAAAACTGTAGCACAGATTAAAACCGATAACCTTGCATACTATCAAACAATTGGGTAAATGTTTATTCATAATTTCTTAATATATTTGTTAAGTGCTAACACAAATTGTAGGACCCAGACAAGAACCGAATTGAACCAAATACTGATAAATATTTGACAAGAAAGCCACCTTTCATTACAGTTGTCCCCTTACAACATCTTTAACCTCATCTCTCTCTCTCTACGCGTCACATCATTCTTTCTTCTCTTAAACCAATCCAGTGGCTAAACCCCTGTAATTCAGTGAGCGCGTACATAAGACCTTGGTTGCGGGCCTAACCCCATGTCACGGCTAACTTTTGCCACTCTTGGGAAAATGTTGAGACAAGCTTAATTGAAAGTCCGAAACTTTAGCACAGATTACAACCGATATCCTTGCATAGCTAGCAAACAATTGGGAAAATGTTGGTTCATAATTTCTTAATATATTGTATGTGCTAAAGCAAATGTGTAGGGACCAGGTGACAAGAACCGGAAGGACCGTATACTGAGAAATTTTTGACAAGGAAAACCACCTTCATTACATGTTGGTCCCTACACATCTTTAACCATTACATTAGCGTCACATCAGTTCTCTCTCTTAAACCAATAAGTGACTAAACCCTCGTAATTCGACTGAACACTTAAAAAAAAATAAATTAAAATTTCATTAATTAAAATAAAACATTATAATAATGAGGGTTTTCATAAGACAATAGGGTATTTTTTTTTCTTTCAAAATAACACAAACACCCCAAGAGTTACTTTTGGCTCCAATTCATTCAGTCTCCTCCCAGTCTAAACAAATGAAAAGATCGGGGTGGATTCGATCGGTCACAATACCAGTTAATGGGGGGTTTGGTCAGGTCGGGTGGAGACCGACCAAATGGTTTGATCGAATTACTCTTAGTCTAAGGGACAAGTTATATCCATACCTCCCACAAAAATGATTGTAACCAAAAATAAAATGTTCGTGAGTTGCGATGGTGTATTGTTTGATCAGTAAATTCGTCTAATTACTTTACTTTTTTTAAACCAAAAATATTATATGTCTATACAATATGATTTCATTCGTTTACATATAACTAAATTTTTGTATAATGCCGTTTATATTCTTAATCACCGTCAATATCATTAAAGATTTGTAATTATTTTGACAAGAAGTTGATTTTAAAATTTCTATTACTATTTTGTATAAAATCCTACATAAGTCAAAATTAATGCAATATTAGGCTCATTTTATTCGAAATTAAAGACCTTTTTTATTGGCATATCTTTGTAGCAAAATTGCTAAATTTTGGCCTATTGTCAGAAAAATAAGAAGTTGATTTTAGAAGTTTTTATCCCTATTTTTTATATAGAATTGTCCGTAAGTTAAAGGCATTGCAATATCTAGCTCAAATATTTGAAATTGAGGGACTTTTTAATTGGTATTTTTTAATAGGAAGACTACTAGATATTTATTTTGTTCTTTAGAGAATTCACTTTGAGGAACAAAGTGTTCGTAAAGATTATTTAACTTTGTATAATCAATTGCCTTAATTTCAATCTTGTTTTCTTTCAATCGACTCTCAGCAGCAAGTTGCAATGTTTTCTCATAATCATAAACATATGTATGCACAAAACGATTTTAAATAGAACAGCATGATACAATTTAGGATTGTGCTTGAGAGCTTTCTTGAAAAAACGAGAATTTTTGTAACCAAGAACAAATCTGTGTGTACCATCATAATACAACAAATCTGTGTGTACCATCATATGAATCATAATACACAGGGTCATAGACAAGAAGAAGGTATAGACTATGAAGAAGTTTTTGCTCCTGTGATATGAATTGAGGTAATAAGATTGTTTTTAGCCTATGCTTCTTTTATGGGTTTTCTGGTATATCAAATGGATGTGAAGAGTGTATTCTTATATGGA
>BQNB010158247.1:0-15054 GCA_026074375.1 Tanacetum coccineum
GGATTTGAGCTTCTCCATTTCATTTTTCATATTAAGGGTTTGTAGCCTCTCTTTGTTTCTTTCAATAAAAGTTCTTAATGTTTAATCTTTTGTGCCATTGATCTTGTGCTTCATACATGGAATGATCTAGGGATCCTACAATTGGTATCAAGAGCCTACAAGATTGATGTATTGATTTGGTTTGTATTTTTGTTCTATTGATTTCGAAAAAAAAAAGAGGTTTTTTTTGTTTATGATTATTTGTTTGTTTTGATTATTGATTCAAAGATGGTTTATGTTTAATCTAATATCAATCAAACCATCTTGTTAGCAATCAACGATCTCGTGATTTTTTTTGTGTGTTCTTTCTTTTTGGTTCGAAAAGTTTAGAAAAAAAAACGTAGGGATCCTACAATTCGAGTTTGGATCGAACAAAGGAAGTCCGAACGAGGGGAAATCAAGCGATCGAACGAGGGGAAATCTAGCAAGGTTCGAACGAGTGGAATTATTGTTGATCGAACGAGTGACGATCGAACGAGTGGAAAACAAGGACGATCGAACGAGTGGAAAACAAGAACGATCGAACAAGTGTTCGAACGAAGGGATCGAACAAGACGATCGAACGAGGGGTTCGAACGAAGTGATCGAACGAAGGGATCGAACGAGGGGTTCGAACGAGTGGGATTCAAGGTTGGATCGAACAAGCGACCGAACAAGGCGTTCGAACGAGGGGATCGAACAAGCAATCGAACAAGCAATCGAACAAGGTGATCGAACAAGGCAATCGAACGAGACGTTCGAACTAGACGATCGAACGAGCAATTTTTTGGACCGAACAAGCAAAAAAAAATTTTGTGTCGGATTGTTCCGAAATTTTTTCCAGTGGGAAAACGGCCCAACAGTCAGTCTCTTAACTCTTTGAGCAAGAGCCCTGTCATTTTTTGGCCATTCGGAGTCATTTAGGCCCTCAAAACTGCATTTTATGCTTAAAAATTACCGGAAAAAAAAAAATCACAAAAACTAACACCAAGTCACTTCAATCTACAATCACTTACGATCAGATCATTTCTAAACAACTCATTAAATGCATCCAATGAAGAAAAATGATGCAGGCACGATACTAGTTCCACTATGTGTTGAAAGTGTACGACTGCTTGGAAGATTCGTATACCAGGTACATTCGAGGCTAAACCCAATGGCAATCATGATTAGGGTATTCTATCCAGAATGGCCACACTACCTATGATCACTGTTCCTCATTACTGTTTTGCTGCTGTAGCCTGCAAGGGAGAGAACTTGATTCCTGAATTAGTGATGAGGAAAACAACTTGAGATGGGCTATCAAGCTGAAATCATCTAAGTCAATCGGTTTCTAAAACATCTCAACAACCTCAATCAAACAAGACTGCAAAGGGAGATTTGGGATAATGTGGAAATGATCATGCAGGATCAGGTATGATATTCAACAAATGAAGGAAGATTGTTTGATGAGTATGACGCTTTCGAGCAATTGGAAACGTGTCATTCATGATACTTTGTGCGTTTCCACAAGCTTGTGAATGGCCATTGAAGTTTACTCTAGCTTGAATCTGTCATCAGATGAACACTCAATTTGTCAACAAACCTTTCTGCTATTGGGGTAAGTATGGTGAACTAATGTCAAAATAGAACTGGATATTCAACCAACCATATGTTCAGATTTATACTATCTTAATAGCCTATGTGCCTATGGCACAAAAATGACTCTCAAGAAATAGGAGAGTCTACACGTATTGTTGATCATGGCTATGTGGCTCAATCCACATTTGCACCTTGCTCTTTCACACCATCTACTCTAGGTCCTACCTACTGCTCAGTCTCGAAAGACGCTTTAATGGCCACTATGACTAGATTGTAATCTCTTAAGTTGTTTCCAAAGCAGGTTCTACCACCAACAACCAGCTACACGATCTTCTCCTAACACAAGGGCTATGCTAGGTGCATGATGGTCAGATTGTTACTGAACGATTCACGAGGAAGGCTCCAGGTAATGTTGGTATACTGGTGTTGAGGCAAAAAAGGTGATGTGCTACAAACTGCAGAGGAGAAGACATGTTGCGATGGCAGTGTAATGAACCCAGAGAAGATGGGGAATCTCCTGTACTTTCAAAGATAAAGCTTTACTGATGGAACGTAAAGAGAAAGGAGTTGTGTTACATTTCTTTATAAATTTATCACAAAATCTCTCCCCTATTCACCCTACTCCTGGCTAAGAACATACACCCCAAACACAACCAAAATCCATATCAAATTGTATATAACTATTTTACTACATTACCTATATCATATCTAAGATATCCTGAAGAAGATTTGAAGCATTTTGGTTAATCCTTTACAAGTGTTATGCATGAAATTGCAAAGTTTAGGGTTTTTAGGAATCAAGATCCTAGAAGCTTAGGTTACAAATATCTAAACAGGGTTTAGATTATGTTGGGTATCATATTTCTTCACTCTAAGGTATCTAAACCTTTATGTTCTTTACATTCATCATTTTTATGCATATTATGTCTATGTAGTTAATCACCATCTGGAACTTATTTACTTGTTACATTTATAATCTTGGATATCTTTAGATTAAGTCATATACTAAGGACCCTAGGAGTATAAGACATAAGATCATTTGGGTTCTTAATGGGTTTTGTAGCCAAAGTGGTAAAGCTTAAATATGTCCTAAAAACAACGTTACAATAACTTTTGAGAAAAATATCAAAAAGTGGGCTGTTTGAGTTCGATTACTCCTCATATTTTGATTTTATATAATATACATGTTCACAAGGATCGTGGGGTCATAAAGTATCGAAAAACTGATAATACAATGAAAGATAGCTAGCTTACGAGTTTTCGATAGTTACATAATCTTATAATACCTTATTTTTATAAAAGTTACTTTTCATGGCAGAAACTTATAATTGAAAACATCATTAATATGATAAAACTTTCAATTACAAGAAACGTGATCGAAGAATCGCTTTTAAAACGGAGATTAACGATAAGGATACGACATTTACGGGTTTTACGACTATTAAACTTTATATAAATATATATGTGAATCGATGTGAACAGTACAAGTACAGTTATCAGTTGACTCAAAAACCTAAAATGTTTATGTTGATTACATGTCTTAGTACGAAGACGTTTGGGCGCAAGAAACATACAAATGGACTTGAATAACTACGTTGCTTTTAAGCCGTTCTTAGTTAAAGGGTTATTCTATAAACGTTTTTACTTTTTAATTATAATTTGGCGTAAATAGATTAGACATGGTGGATGGAGCTATGTAGGAATATATATGTTATTAGTTTTCAAAGTGCTTATATTATTAGGAGAATGTAAATAATAGGCCTTAATTCGGGCATGGGCATATTCTAATCAACGTGTTCGTTGGATTTACGATTATGTATCCTAGATCCCCCTATTACGTCATGTTCTATGTCCTTTCTTAAATTATGATAGCCACATAATGATAGTATGTTGATTACGATATTGGATTGTGTATGATAGGTTGTTAAGTCAAAGTACTCTGAGTACTGATACGGACATATATTTACTTAGTTGTATTCAGATATTTCTGTGATTTATGTTTTTTTCTTGCCATTTACCCGATTATTTCCATCACCTTACGTCTAGGTGAGTTATTAGCCTCTTTTATATCTACTTGTTTTACAAATCATACGGAGTGGATTTACATGCTGGCTCTCCTGACTACGGACCTCTACGTGTTGTCCTCTGTGTTCCTCGCAAAAGTGTATGCTTCAGATTACTGACCCTGAATTATTAATGCCTAAGTTTACTTACTTTGTACCGTGAAGTCTATTTTTCATGAGCCGTTAATTGCTAATTGTAGTGAGCGCCAGGAGTTGTGGATAAGATTTATCGAGATGGACAATCCACCTTACTGGGTCAACTAGTTTTGATATGGTGCGCATTTTACATTGAGAGTCAACGCGAGGTCTGTTGGCAAGCATCCTATATTCTAGTATGGGGAAAAAAATTAGTTAAGGCTTCGAGGGTCTGTCTTAGTGATTAATAATTGTTTTTGGACAACTGAACTTGTTTTATACTTAACTAGTACCTAAAATCTTGGTGATGTCCTGCTTTTTATTATTAAACCTCATGGATAACTCAAACTTTGTGTTGAACTTTTAGCGTGTTTTTACATTTTAGTTCTCAGATATAAGCTGGATGGAGCGTGATGGGATATTTTGAAGATGGATTATGTGTTTTATTTAATTGCGATGGCAACTGTTATATAATGAAAAACTTATGTCGTTCTTTTGGATTATGAAATCTTTTGTTTAATGAAACGTATGTAGTATGCTATGATTTTTTTTTCAAAAACATATGGGAACTAATGTATAAACTTCTCGATTATATTATAATGCATCGAATGATCTTGTTTAAAACGTTCCATTTAAGGCCGTTTCCCTTTAATCTTGATGTTGTACTTTGATGTAGCACCCTAAGGTTAACATTCCGCATGACATATCAGACTTTGGGGGAGTTACCAGATTGGTAGCGAGCCAAGGTTTAAGGAAAAACTGGGTATTTTAAAAAATAGTCTATAAACAAATTTAAAAGATTTTCACGTACTTTATTTTCAAAATACAGAACTCCTTCATCGCTGATCGATATCGCGTGCGATTCCTGCTCTTACTTGCTCTTTTTGGTTATCATTATAGTATTTTATCGCTATTTTTATTACTTGGTTTTAAATTCGATTCCTTATGTTCTATCTTCTAGTGTATTACTTATTCATTGTAGTCGGTCGATTATATTAAATATGACCATTCCGATTAATTTATGGATTATTATAAAATTCTATGCTTTCTGGTAGTATCATATACCTCGATCATTATACTCTTACAAATTCTTAACGAATTTTGTCTTGTATTTGATTAACCAGTTTCATTGCTTCTTTTTTTTATTATTTTATCTATTAATATGATTTATTTGGCATTACTATCCATTGGAATTAAGACGAAGATTTTAGAAGCACGGGTGGGTAAGAACTGCCAAGGATCTCAGCCCCAGCTGATATGCTAATGAGGATTGAATACACTTATGAAAGAGAGGTGATGGTGAAATTTCTTTTCTTCGATCGTATTGGGATTCATCATCAGTTGGTGGTGTAAGGAAATTGATTATGGATGAGGCTCATACTTCTAGGTATTCAATACATCCGGGTGCAGATAAGATGTACCATGATCTGAGAGACTTGTATTGGTGGTCTGGTATGAAGAGAGACATTGTTGAGTACGTTAGCAGGTGTCTTACGTGCTCAAGATCAATCCGTAACATCAAATAACCTCAGGATTACGTCAACACAGGTAATCCCAGAGTGGATGATGGGAGAAGATAAACAAGGACTTAGTCACAAGTTGCTGAAGCAGAAGTTGGTATGATGTATTGGGTATTGATAGATAGATTGAACATGTCGGCTACTCACTTCTTAACCATTCGTGAAGATTTAAACGCGAGATTGCTGGCAAAGAAGAATTTATATCAACGATGATTCGTTACAAGACATGGTGTGCGGTGTCATCATTTCAGACGTGATGGGCGATTCGTGTCATTTTATTGGCCTAGCTCTCCAGAAGGCGTTAGGTACAAAACTACATATGAGTATGGCTTACCACCCTGAGACCGACGGTCAGAGTGAGCGTACTATTCAGATGCTAGAGGATATGCTACGAGCTTGTGTTATGGATTTTGGTGGCAGTTGGGATACTCACCTCCCGTTGGTTTGAGTTTTCTTTAATAATGTTTCCCACCGACATTAAGTGACTATGCAAATTGAGGCTCTATAGGGCGAAATGTAGATCCCCCGTGTATTGGATGAAGTTTTAAGAAAGTCAGTTTATTGCGAACGAACTTGTGAAGAAACAGACAGAAAAGATTTTTTCGGAATTAAGGAAAGGCTGATAACGGCAAGAAAGTATCAGAAAAGCTATGAGATAAGAGACGTTTAAGCCTCTTGAATTCGAAGTTGGGAGCGAGTGGTACTTTAAACGTATCTCTTCGTGGAAAGGAGTGGTACGATTTGGTTAAGAAAGGTACTGGCTCCACGTATGTCGGGACACGTTCGAATTAGTTAGAGCCTGTTGGTACCAGTAGCTTAGCGACTAAAGTTACCCAGGAGCTGAGTTGTGTTCACGTCAAGTTTCATGTGTCATACTAAAGAAATTTTGGCTGACGCCAGATGTTCAAGTGCTTTGGACGATGATCGAGATTAATGAAAATCTGCGATTTGTGAAGACTATTGAGATTAGTGTGGAACGAGTGTGAAAGTAAGCTAAAGCGAAGAGAATCCAATGGTCAAAGTTCGTTGGAACTCTCGGCAAGGGGCTGGAGTATATTGGAACGTGAAGACCAATTTCGGAAGAAAATCATCCTTAATCTCTTCCCCCTCTCCTCCCTCTCTTGGCTACGGCAATACCCCAAACACAACCAAATCCATATCAAATTTTATATAACACATTTACATACGTACCTACATCATATCTAAGATGTCCTAAGAAGATCTGAAAGCTTGGTTAATCCTTTACAAGTGTTAAGTAAGAAAATGCAAAGTTAGGGTTTAGGAAATCAAGATCTTGCAAGCTTGGGTTTACAATCTAAACAAGGGTTTAGATTGTGTTAGGTATCATATTTCATCACTCTAAGGTTATCTAAAACCCTTTGTGTCTTTACATTCATCATTTTATGCATATATATGTCTATGTAGTTAATCACCATTTAGGAACTTATTTACTTGTAAATTTTATAATTCTTAGATAATCTTTGGATTAATCATATACTAAGGACCCTAGGAGTATAAGACATAAGATATTAAGGGTTCTAATGGATTTGTAACAAAGTGGTAAAGCTAAAAAGTCCTAAAAACAAGTTTTAAACACATTTTGAGAAAAATATCTAAAGGGGCTGTTTGGAGTTCGAAATTTACATATATATTTTATGATTTTATAAAATACTACATGTCACAAGGATCGTGGGGTCATAAAGAACTCGAAAAACCGATTAATAACGAAGAAGATACGCTAGTTACGAGTTTACGATAGTTAATACTCTTATAAAACTATTTTTATAAAAGTTACTATTCATGGCAGAAACTTATACTTTGAAAACATCAATAATATGATAAAACTTTCAATTACAAGAACGTGCTCGAAAGAATCGCTAAAAACGGAGCTATAACGAATAAGATACGACATTTACGGGTTTTACGACTATTAAACTTATATAAATAAATATGTGAACTGATGTGAACAGTAAAAGTACTGTTCATCAGTGGACTCAAAACCTAAAAATGTCTTATTTTGATACATCGTCTTAGTACGAAGACGTGGGCGCAAGAAACATACAAATCGGACTTGAAACGTGCATTTTACGCCGTTTTTGTTAAAGGGTTATTTATAAACGTTTTTACTTTATAAATATAATTTCGCTAAAACGATTAGATGGTGATGTAGCTATATAGAAATATATATGTTATTAGTTATCAAAGTGCTATATTACTAGGGAATTTCATAATGAGGCCTCTTCGGATGGCGTATCGACGAGTTGTTGGATTTACGATTTAAAGTATCCTAGCTCCTCGTACGTCATGTCATGACCTCTTAATTATGATAGCCCGAATGATAGTATGATGATAACTATATAGGATTGTATATGATAGTTGTTAAGTCAAAGTACTTGAGTACTGATACGACATATATTTACTTAGGTTGCTTTCGGATATTTCCGTGATACGTTTTCTGCCATTTACCCGATTATTTCATCACTTCACTTCTAAGGTGAGTTCATAGCCCCCATTTCTATCTACTTGTTTTACAAACTCTACGGGGTGGAATTACATGCTTGTTTTACTACGGACACAAGTGTTTTCAAGTGTTTTCAAAGTGTATGCTATCCAGATTACTGCCTGATTATTAATGCCTAAGTTACCTTCTTGCCGTGAAGTCCCTATTTATCATGAGCCGTTAATTGCTAATTGTAGTGAGCGCTAGTGTTGTGGATAGATCTATCGGGACTGACAATCCCCACCTTACTTGGGTCACTAGTTTGATCATGGTGCATTTAACATTGAGAGGACAAGTGAGGTTGTTGGCAAGCATCCTATATTCTAGTTGGGGCAAACATCTAGTTAAGGCTTCGGGGTCATGAGCTTAGTGCATTAATACATGTTTTTGGACTACTGAACTTGTTTCATAGTCTACTAGTACCTAAAATCTTGTGGTCCGCTCTTTTACTTATAAACCTATGGATTCACTCAACCTTTGTGTTGACTTTTAGCGTGTTTAATTTCAGGTCCTCAGATATAAGCTTGGATGGGAGCCGTGATGGATATCTATGAAGATGGATTCTGTGTTTTATTTAAATTCGATGCAACTTTTATCTATGAAAACTTATGTCGTCTTTTGGGATTATAAATCTTTTGTTTAAAGAACGTATGTAGTATGTCTATGACTTTTCTTTTCAAAACATATGGGACCTAATGTATGAACTCTGATTTTGTTATAATGCATCGAATGATCTTGTTTAAAACGTCCATTTAAGGTCGTTTCCTATATCTTGATTGTTGTACTTTGACGTAGCACCCCAAGGTTACCATTCCGCTGCATATCAGATTTTGGGGGTGTTACAGATTGGTACCAGAGCCAAGGTTATAGGGAACTGGGTCATTTTCAAAACCTAGTCTATAACCACAAAGTTTAAAGGTTTTCTTTTCTTTCATTTTTAAATACAGAATCCTTCATCGCTATCCGATATCCACGCGCGCGTATTCCCTGATCCTTACTTACTTTTCCGATTGTCATTATTGCATTATATATAATCTTAGATATATAATACTTGGTTTAAATTCGATCTCTTACGTCTATCTTTTGACATATCAATATCTATTTCTATCGATCAATTATATAAATATCGACTATCCTGATTAATTTATGATTATTTATATCATTCTCCATGATTTACCATGTGTCATGACTCTGCATACCTTTACAAATTCTCAACGAATTGTGTACTTGTGTTGCCAGAATCGTGCCGCCCAGGAGATTTAAGAAGAGTTTTGTATCTTCTGCGTTTACACCTTTCATTGATATTGCCCCAATCGCTTTAAACACTAGTTATGAAATAGAGTTAGCAGATGGAAAGGTGGTTAGTACCAACACTATTTTACGAGGATGTACCTTAACCTTATATCACCATATTTTCAAAATTGACCTACTCCCGACCAGACTAGGAAGTTTTGATGTTATCATTCGAATGGATTTGTTGGCATACCATCGAGCTCTCATCGATTGTTATGAAAAGATTGTCCGTATTCCTCTTCAGAATGGCGAGATTCTTGAAGTCCAAGGCGAGAGGCCGGAAAAGGATTTTGGATCACTTGCGTGTATCAAGGCTGATGAAAAGAAGCTTGATGACATCCGGGTTGTCCGAGACTTCTCTGAGGTATTTCCAGATGATCTGTCAGGTTTACCTCTTGTGCGTGAGATGGAATTCCGCATCGATCTGATTCCAGACGCGTCACCAGTTGTTAAATCACCATACCGATTAGCTTCGTCAGAGATGCTAGAATTGTCGAACCAGCTAAAAGAGCTTCAAGAGAAGGGCTTCATTCGACCTAGTCATTCACCATGGGGAGCAATCGTGCTTTTTGTCAAGAAGAAAGACGGCGCTATGAGAATGTGTATTGACTACAGAGAATTAAACAAGTTAACTATAAAGAACCGCTATCCTCTCCCCAGAATTGATGACTTGTTCGATCACTTATTTTTTTTCTCGTGCGCGTTCGCTTTTAAATTTTAATAGTTAAGTTAAATCGCGTAAGTTAAAAAAATTATCGTTTAGAGGCTATTGAGGAGGTAGCACCGATGACCCTTGAAGGGGTCAATGCTAGGGTGACTGAGCTTACTGCAGTCCAGGAGCAGGACACACAGGATATCTATGCTGTGATAGAGGATACTCAGGACAGGTAGACCCAAATATATCAGAGTGTTGAGACATTGTTTGATGATAGTCAGTACCACTATGAGACTGCACGACTACTAAGATCAGGAGGCTCTGGTTTCCCCGAGAGGCATGAGGACTCGTCCATAGAGGTTAGCATATAACACGTTATAGATGATTTATGGTCAATACGTTCTGTAATGTATAGGTCAGTAATCAGGCAGTGATTATCACAGTTTCAGCAGCATACCATTAAAAAAAAGAGACAGAGATGTGACTTT
This sequence comes from Tanacetum coccineum, assembly GCA_026074375.1. Classification (NCBI taxonomy): domain Eukaryota; kingdom Viridiplantae; phylum Streptophyta; class Magnoliopsida; order Asterales; family Asteraceae; genus Tanacetum; species Tanacetum coccineum. Next base: position 10,254 of record BQNB010158247.1, read on the forward strand.
AGAGATGCTACAGGCAACAACCAATACAGGGTCCAGTTAGCTTAAGCAATTAAAGTTCTGAAAGGACTAAAGACTCATAGGTCGAGTTACAGAGCAGCAATGACCCGTACAAGGTCCGCCCAGCCTGATGCCCCAGGGGAGGTGGTAACAGTTCCTAATTTGGTTATGTTTTAGCTATGCTAATGCAGCCTGTTAAATATTAGGGTATTCCCACTAAGCAGAATGGATAGATCTTTTGTTTTGTTTAGCTACCCAGTAAAAGTTCTTATGTTCAGTTATTATCTATCTTGTACAGCATACTAAGTGTTACGGGTATATCCCGGCTAGTATGGCTTTAGGTTGTTTCTTTGATCTTGTATCTGAACCGAACATGTATGTTTTTCCAAGTTATATATGAAATGGACGGATTACGTTATCTATGAAATCGAATTTATATTAAATGAATGTCGATTTGGTTATACCATGGTTAATTTCAATAACAATTGTACACTTCACGTATCATGTGGATCTCAGTTTTATTTAATGTGTATATGTAATGTCTAGTTATGATTTTTAAGAATCTAACGGGTATTATGTTTTCTTGTGATTTAAAGAAAATGGCACCAAAGAGAAGGACCACGAGGTTAAACCCAGGTGCAACACCAACACCAGTCACAGACACTCATACCACTACATCTGTCACCAATGCCCAAATTCAGGCAATGATTAACGAAGGCGTTACTGCTGCACTGGCAGCACGTGATGCAACCAGGAATGGCGATGATAGCCATACTTCAGGAACGGGTGCCAGAAGGCCTGTGCAAGTTGCTCGTGAATGCACCTACCCGGACTTCCTAAAATGCCAACCCTTGAACTTCAAGGGCACTAAGGGAGTGGTTGGACTCACTCAGTGGTTTGAAAAGATGGAGTCTGTTTACAGCATAAGCAACTGTACAGTAGCATGCCAGGTCAAATTTGCTACGTGTACCCTGCAAGGAAATGCTCTTACATGGTGGAACTCCCATGTTAAGACCACTACTCCTGAAGCTGCCCATGCAATGCCATGAAGGACACTGAAAAAGATGATGACAGACAAATACTGCCCAAGGGGCGAAATTAAGAAGCTGGAGTTTGAAATGTGGAATTTAAAGGTGAAGGGTACCGATGTGGTAACCTATAGCCAACGTTTCCAAGAACTGGCACTAATGTGCGATCGGATGTTTCCGGAAGAAATAGACAAAGTTGAGAAATATGTTGGTGGCTTGCCCGACACGATCCATGGCAGTGTGATGGCAACTGAGCCAAAAACTATGCAGGGATGCGCCATTGATTTCGCCACTGAACTCATGGACAAGAAGAACAACCACTTGGGCTGAACGTCAGACTGACAACAAAAGAAAGTAGATGACACCGCCAGAACAACCCAGAAATCAGCAACCAAACAAGAGACAAAACACTAGAAGAGCTTATGCCGCAGGAAATGGTGACAGGAGACCATACGAAGGGCCTAGACCTCTGTGTTCCAAATGTAGCTATCACCATGATGGTCCTTATGCTCCCAAATGCCACAAGTGCAACCGATTTGGTCATTTATCTCGTGACTGCAGGAATCCCCTAAATGTCAACACTAGGGCTAGTCAGAGGGTTTGTTTTGAATGTGGTGCTTAAAGGGCATTCAAGAGGATTGTCCAAAATTGAAGAACAACAACAACCGGGGTAATCGGGTTAAAATACAAGAGCTCAGGCAAAGGTGTATGCAGTGGGCAATGCAGGGGCAAACCCGGACAACAATGTCGTCCACGGTATTTATATAAGATTAAAATATCTTATATTATGCAAGAAAAATAATTATTTCTTATATTTATGCATTTTGCTGAAATTAATATAAGTTAATTACTTATATTATACAATTAAAATATTAAATAAAATAAAGGGACTAAACTTGTAAATTCTGGAAAGTGTAAGGTCTGGTCAATAATTATTGTATAAGATCTGAATTTATCATATTTAAACCCATGAGGACTTGTTGTGTAATTTTGGATAATTAAAGATATTGTTTAATTAATTAAATAAGTTTGGGGGTAGAAAAATAAGTTTGGGGGTAGAAATATCTATGGATTTCGTTACAGGTTTACCACGGACTCAGAGGAAGCACGACGCTATATGGGTTGTCGTGGATCGTTTGACCAAGACAGCGCATTTCCTTCCTATTCGTAAGGATTTTTCCATCAGTAGATTGGCAGAGATGTTCCAGCAAGAAATCGTTCGACTACACGGTACTCCATCAGCAATCGTATCCGATAGAGATCCACGTTTCACGTCTCGTTTCTGGAAAGGTTTACAGAACGCTTGGGGAACCAGGCTCAAGTTCAGTACGGCTTTTCATCCAGAGACAGACGGACAGTCAGAACGTACGATTCAGACACTGGAGGACATGTTACGTTCATGTGCATTAGAATGGACAGGAAATTGGGACGACTACATCTGTTTAGTTGAGTTCGCGTATAATAACAGTTGGCATGCAAGTATCAAGTGCGCTCCCTTTGAGATGTTATACGGTAGGAAATGCCGTGCTCCTATCTGTTGGGATCAAGTTGGTGAGCGGGTTCTTGAGGGCCCAGAGATGATTGAGGTGACCAATGAGAAGGTCGCTGTCGCCAGGGAAAAGCTTAAAGAAGCTCAGACACGTCAGAAGAGTTATGCCGATAAGCATCGCAGATTGTTAGAATTTCAGCCGGGTGAACATGTATTCTTGAAAGTATCACCTACACGTGGAGTCAGGCGTTTTGGTATTAAGGGCAAGCTTAGTCCTCGTTTTATAGGACCATTTGAAATTCTTGAACGCGTGGGTGAGGTTTCTTATCGTTTGGCGTTACCTCCCCAACTCTCTCATGTTCACAACGTATTTCATGTATCTTTACTCAGAGGTTACAAGTATCATCATCTCCACGTTGTCTCTTATCCATTTGGTCAGATCCGTGAAGATTTATCTTACACGGAAGAGCCTGAGTCTATTCTAGACCGGCAAGTCAGAGTCATGAGGAACAAGACTATTCCTTTCGTTAAAATCCTTTGGAGGAATCATCCTGAACGGGAAGCCACTTGGGAAACCGAGGAGTCTATACGGACTTCCTATCCTCATTTTCTTCCATGATCTGGTATGTTCTTTTCAGTCGTATCATGTTTCTAATTCGAGGACGAATTATTCTTTTAAGAGGGGAAGAGTTGTAAAACCCACATGAAAATACCATGAAATTTAAAAATTCTAATAAACAATGAAATCGACAAGAAAACTTATGAATTAATTATCATGACAAGTAACGTACGAAAATAAAATTTACGAATCATGAATACACGAACACGCGAAATATGACATAAACTAAAAACTACATAATAGCTACTTATGGGCTTATGAAATTTCGGCTAATTACAAGAAAAGAAAAGGCCCATGTTTAATTTTTAAAAGCCCAAGCCCAAGGTCCTAATTATAACTACAGGAAACTAGGTTTTTACCTCATTTAATTTGTTACAAGGAATCAAAATAAGAAACCCTAATTCATTCTACAACCGGCGGCACCAAAAGGGAAGGGAGGAACAAGTTTTGATCTTGGTTCGTGGAATCATTGTGTTTTCTATCTCTATTCCATCCTCGATCTATTCCTGTAATCGGTAAACCATGAAAACCTTTCTATTTTTTTTTCTAAAATATCATGCATGCATGAAAATAAACCTTAAGAAATAATAAGAATGAAGCCATGATATGAAAATAATTTAAATCGATTCATGAGTTGGGTTGTGTGGTTCGCGGGTCGAATGAAACACAAGCCGAGTACCTCTAGAGTACTCGGCACTTATGTGGTTTTGGGGATTTATTTTCGAGCGACCTTAGGCCAAAGAAACCCAAGCCGAGACCCAATGGGTACTCGGCATATATATGTTTTTACCATGATCTTGTCGGGTGATATTAGACCAAGAGAAAAACAAGCCGAGACCCCTATGGGGCTCGGCATAATTATATGTTGACATGGGGATATTTGACGTTGGGGTTGAGGTCGAAGGATCAAGCCGAGACCCTATAGGGCTCGGCATATGCATGTTATAATATGGGGGTTTGGTTACGTTAGGCCTTACTCGATCCAAGAATCAAGCCGAGTACCCTAAGGTACTCGGCACACATATATGTAGTATTAAACGATCATGTCGTGTGAAGTTTTGTTAAAGAAAAACTAAGCCGAGTACCTAGTACTCGGCATACATCTTCATATAAAATCATGGGGATGTTTCGGCGTACTAAATGGACTTATGACTTATGATTTTCGGTTTACAATAAGGGGTTTATGAACTTATAGTTCGGATTATAATAATGAACTTATGGCTTAAACATTTTCGACTTATACATGGACTTATGGCTTAACTAGTTCGGCTTATATATGGACTCATGGCTTATATGAATTTCGGCTTATTTATGGGCTTATGAACTTAAATGATTTTCGGTCAAATCTGGGTTATGAGCTTTAGTGATTCGGGCTTATTTTAGTGGTATGGGCCGAGTAGCCCAAGGGTTCAACCGAGGCCCAATGGGCTCGGTACCTATGTGTGTAGTGTGTCGTGTATGTGTAAGGCCCAAAACCAAGCCGAGGCCCAATGGGCTCGGCAATGTATGTATGGGATCATGACCGGGTAATTTTTTTTACGATAACGAACTTTTATAATTACCCTAAGTACCTTTTTAAAACCCTAACTTAAATAAATTGCATTTTAGACCTTAAACTTACAAGTAATGACAATTATGACCCCTAACTTATGGAAATGATACTTTAAA
>BQNB010158248.1:0-15054 GCA_026074375.1 Tanacetum coccineum
ATATAAAACCGGTTCGGTTTTTAAAAAACCGGTTACGGTTTTTTATACCGGTTTTTTAAAAAACCGGTTTACATTTGCATCTCTAGGAAGGAGTATATAAAAAGACCATAAAATTTTATATTAATATAAAAAACACTTTTTATGCTTTAAATAATTTTTTTTTGCTAAAATATATATATATAATTAAGTTAAAAAAATATATAAATGGTGTAATTCGGGTTAACACGAAGACCGAACCGGATTCAAATTCGATTTCGGTTCGGTTTTACCAAAAAAAATTAACCGAACTAAATGAAGCGAATAAACCGAACAACCCGATAACCGGACCAATGAACACCCTTAGATGTAAACGAGCTGAGGTTTATAGAGTCTCGAGCCAAGAAAGTGAGTTTGAAATATTTAACGAGTCAAGTTCGAGCTTATATAGGCTCGACTCAAGTTATTATCGAGCTTTTAAGTAATAAATATATGTTTTTCTATATATATATATATATATATTAATTAATGTATATTATAAGCATTTATATGTAAATTATGAATGTATCGAGCTCGAGCCGAATTCAAATCTTATTTTGTATTTCAATTTTAAATGTTTATAAAAAACACATTATTACAGCTAATTCGGGATTTTCAAGTCAAGCTCGATTTGATTTAAACTTTCTCGAGCCGAGCTTGAGCTTAACAAAATACTGTCGAGTTGAGTCGAGCTCTGCCAAAGTTCGACTCAATTCGTCTCGTTTGTACCATACTACTTCTTATTAGGGGTGGCAATCGAGTCGTGTTCGTGTTGACCTGTTTGGGTTGGCGGGTCACTCTAACCTCTGCCCAAACACGACCTATTTATTAATCGTGTCAAGAAACTCAACCCTAACCCAGATCTGCATAACACGTGTAACCCGTTTAAGTTCTTTGAGTAAATAGTCAAGCGATAAATAAGGTTGGTGGTTTTCCGATTTAACTAATTTAGGTGGAACAATGTTACTAATATTTAAAAAATGATAAACATAACATACAAATAAATATACGACAATGTCAATGATATCTGACCTATAATTGTAATTCGCTCATATAATATAGGGCTAATGGTCTTAAAATGCATCGAACTTGTCACGATTTTCTTTTGTAAGCTATGAAACACTTTGCTAATCTTCCTATTGTAGCAATGGAATGGGGGTAATTTGACGTGGCACCTTATTAACTTTTTCCCGTTTTCCTCTTTTAGCCAATGTTATACCTTGCCCCTAAACTTTAACTTTTGACATTTTTCACCCTTTAACCCTTTTAAGGGTTAACAACTTACACACTTTATTTATTTTCATTTTTCACCCTTTAATACTACAAATTTAATTGATTTTGCAAATGATAATAATGAAAGAAACAGTGTCTGGACATTTCATTGATCATAAATGTTTATAAATGACCATCAATTAGTGCCTTCGTATGATGTACAAAATGAGCTATTTTGTTGATGGTTCATTCATAAACTGTTAGCTTTTAGCTTAGTGGTATCAACCTGGTACTAATGAGTTTTGTTTAAATATTACAGACCCAACATATACAGTTAATGTTTACCAACCTATGCCCTCAAATGTACAAAATGGGCATATTAATAGTCAACTGTTCAAACATCGCTCCACCTTCAAGGCAGTGTTTTGACTACTGCCTTGTTTTCCCAACTTCTTTTGGAGGATTCTTACACTTGGCATCCTCAATGCAGCTTGCTGTGGTTGTTCTTGTGGGTGCACTTGGTCCTGAGTTTGTTCTTGGGTTTGCTTCACTTGAGTCAAGTCTATCTCAGCTTGTTCTTGTGTCTGCTCCACTTGGTCTTCATCTTGTGTCTGCATGGGTTCATGATGAGTCTGTTGTGGTTCATCTTGTGTCTGCTCTGGTTCATCTTGCAATCCAAACCATTTAGCAAATCCAGAAGTTCCAACCTTCTTCTTACCTTGTCTTTTTTGTGTTCCAGCAGTTGACACAGGTTTCCTTTTGCACCCACCAGTACCTCTACCTCTTGACCACTAGCACCACCAGATACACTAGAACCTCATCTGGACCCACCAACAACTCCTTTTGAAACTCTAGCACCACCTCTAGGCCCACTAGCACCACCTCTTGACCCAGCAGCACCTCCTCTACCTCTAGACCCTCTAGCACCTCCTCTAGATCCATCAGCACCTTCCTCCCTCACTGGATCTCTTTGAACAACATCAACATCCTCTAAATGATTACTTATTTCTAGGCCTACCTACCACTCCTTTGGGTTTTGGTATTTGTTCAACTCCAGGTTCTGTGCAACTTGCTTTGTTGTGTCCAAGTTTTTTACAGTTTAAACAATTTACTTGACCACTTACCTTAGAGACTCTAGTTGAACTACCACCCTCACCCATAGATCGGATTCTTTTCTTTCTTGGCCTACCAGGCATTTTCCTAGTTTTGGTGGCAAGACAGTGGAGTATATGCTTTGATCGGGCCAGAAATTCATACAAGGGACTGGTTTAACATAGTTGTGATAAGTCATAAAATACATGTCTGTTTCAAACCAAGTTGGGACATAACTCTTAGGTACCCTATTTATCAAAAAGATTACCTTTGTGGCATGAACACAAGGTATTCCTGATAACTGCCACATCCTGCAACTACAGGTCCTCTTGCCTTCATCAACTGTGAATCCTTCACTCCCTGGTCTCACCTCAAATAGATTTCCACCAACAGGTATTACATGCCAAAACCTGCAATTATTGGTTATTAGTGTCAATCTAAAAAAGTTATATAAAACTAACAGCATTGAAGGGGAAAATACCTTTGTTGTTCCTTCAGAGTCAATTTCAATAGTACATCTCCTAGTTTTAACAACCTCTGTTGCATCTTCAGTAACCTTCTGTTTTTCCTTGTATGTAGTACTAGTCCTAGCTTCAACGCCGTCTGTTGCATCAATGCCCTTGTATATATTGTTAGTACTAGTTTCAACACCATCTGGTTTTTCAACCTCCATCTCAGCCCAATCAACCATCTCATCAAGGGAAAAGTCATTGCAATACCTCTTTTTAAGAGGGCCTATTTTCTTATAAACACAATTGTTGAGTTTAGTCTTTATTTTAGCATAAGTCCAGGGTAGTCAAGTGTTAAGTTCGTTATTAGTCAAATAAAGGGTCGTGGGTTAACTTGTTTCCCAAGTCCAGCCCATGTGTTTTAGGGTTTGTTCTCCCTCCTCATCTCTATAAAAGGAGATGAGGGGGAGGGGATTTTTCACTTCATTCTTTCAATTACTAATCAAAGTTTGGTTAGGGTTTATACCTTGTGCGTGTGCCTCGTTCTTTTCTTTTCTTTCGATCTATACTTGTTGTGGTGTGTGTTCGTCTTCGTGATCATGTTTATTCCGCTCTAGTAATCGGGTTGTTGGTCGACTAAATACCGACAAGTGATATCAAGAGCTTTGGTTCGCGAGTTTTATCGGTTATCTAGGATCGATCAAGAAGGGTTTCTGTTGTTCGGATCTTGAACGACAGGGAGCAGCAGGTGTTAGTCGACAGGTTTATTGACGATCGACAAAGGTTCTGGTTTGTTGAGTTTTTTTTCATCAAGTTGGATTGGAGAAGAAGAAGGTACAGGTGGTTGATATTTTCCATAAAAGTCAACTGGGAAAGAATAATACCAAAGCGTTCTTATCTTTTTTGAATTGGGCCAAGGTTATTAAAAACCAGTTTTATATATTGGGCTATAAAAGCCTAGTTTTAAATATTGTTTTTAAAGATCTAGCTTTTAAATTAAAGGATTATTATTCTAATGGGGCTTTTGCACAAGGGACTTTATTAGTTTTGTGATTGTGGGGTTTTTCACAAGGTGTAGCAAATTAATAGGAGCCAAGTTTGACATTGAAAAATTCAATGGAACTGGTGATTTCGGGTTATGGAGGATCAAGATGCGTGCTTTATTAATCCAACATGGATGTGAAGCAGCTCTGGAGGTTTTACCTGCGGATATAGAAGCTCAAACGAAAGCTGAGCTATATAAGAAAGCTCACAGTGCTGTGATTTTGTGTTTAGGTAACAAGGTTCTGAGAGAGGTTACTAGGGAGACGACTGTAGCGCGGGTTTGGTCAAAGTTCGAGACTTTGTACATGACAAAGTCATTGGCCAACAAGTTGTATCTGAAGAAGAAGTTGTATACATTTTGTATGCCGGCTGGACGAAAGATTTTTGAGCATATAGATGAGTTCAACAAAATCGTTCTTGATTTAGCAAATATTGAGGTAAAATTCGAGGATGAAGATCTTGCTTTATTATTACTCACTTCTTTACCAGCATCATACGAACACTTTGTGGATACCTTGCTCTATGGACGGGAAGCTTTGACTTTGGAGGACGTGATGGCCACACTAAATTCAAAGGAAATCAAAGAAAGGTCTAAGGCGAAGGGGGATGATGGTGAAGGGTTATATGTGAGGGGAAGAACTGATCGTAGGGATTCACGTCAGTCAAGGGGAAAGTCAAGATCGAAGTCTCGAGGTGGAAGACTCAAGTGCTATATTTGCCAATCTGAGGATCACTTGAAGAGAAACTGTCCGAAGAATAATCGCAAGAAGTCAACAGGTTACGTCAAGAAAGATGAGCAACCAAGCTCTAGTGGTTCGACTTATGACGACTCTGAGGTGATGATGGTGATGAGCACACAGGCTCAAGCTCTGCTAGATTTGATCATGGATTCAGGATGTTCATACCACATGACACCCAGGTTAGATATACTTTTTGATTTTCTAGAATGCGATGGGGGCAGTGTAGTTGGGTGACAACAGGGAGTGTAAAATCAGAGGTATTTGCAAGGTGAGGTTACAGCTGAAAGATGGGTAAAGTTTTGTATTAATAATGTCAGGTATTTCTGAATGAAAAGAAAACTTGATTTACTTGGAACTTTGACAATGAGGGGTATACCATAAAAATGCAGTCGGGCAACTCAAGGTGATTAATGGTTCCAGGGTTGTTTTATCTGGACACAAAAGACTGGGACATATAAGTGAGGCGGGACTACAGGTGCTAGAAAAGCAGGGGCTGTTTGGCAAGAAAAGTCTAGGTAAGCTCGATTTTTGTGAGAATTGTGTTCTGAGAAAGTCACATCGAGTCAGTTTCGGTGTAGGAAGGCACACTACTCAAGGAGTTATAGACTATGTTCATTCAGACTTATGGGGTCCGTCTCAGGTGGAATCATTGGGAGGTAAGAGGTATTTCTTATCTATTGTTGATGATTATTCCAGGAAGGTATGGGTTTATATCCTCAAGTTCAAACATGAAGCATTTGGAAAGTTCAAAGAGTAGAAGCATTTAGTAGAGAATCAGACTAGGAGGACGGTTAAGAAGCTGAGGACAGATAATGGTCTTGAGTTCTGTAACCAGTATTTTGAGCAGCTATGCATTGAGAGTGGGATTGCTAGACATTTGACAGTTGCCGGGACGTCGCAACAAAATGGGGTAGCGGAACGTATGAACAAAACTCTCATGGATAAGGTACGCTGTTTATTAATTCAGTCTGGATTGCCCAAGACCTTATGGGCAGAAGCGACATGTACGGCCACATATCTTATAAATAGGTCACCATCAACATCGATTGAGAAAAAGACACCTATGGAGATGTGGTCAGGACATCCAAGTGATTATGGGATGTTGAGGATTTTCGGCTGTGTCGCATATCCACACGATAAACAAGGTAAGCTCGAGCAGAGAGCAAAAAAATGCGTTCTTTTGGGTTATCCTGAGGGTGTGAAGGGGTACAGACTATATAGGCTTGATGGCGAATCACCTAAAATAGTCACTAGCAAGAACGTGGTCTTCAATGAAAGTGTCATGTAGAAAGGCACGTTGAAGGATTCTGGTGCAGGTGATAAGTCTGTTGAGGAATTACAGGTTGAGGTGGAACTGTAGAGGTTAAATAATCATACGCCTGAGGAAGATCAGACAGATCAGGAGGATGACATTGATGAAGATGTAGGGGATCAAGAAACCGATCAACCACCGGATCTCACAGATTATCAGTTTGTTCAGGATAGAGAGCCAAGTACAAGAATGAAACCTTTGAGGTTTCGAGATGAAAGTAATATGGCTGCTTACGTGTTTGTTGCGTCAGAGGAAGAAGATACTCATGAACCATTGACATACCAAGAGGCAGTTGCTTGTGAAGACAGTTCTAAGTGGAAAGCTGCTATGAAAGAAGAGATGGATTCTCTAAGGAAGAACAAGACCTGGGAGTTAGTAGATCATCCAGCTGGGCAAAAGCTGGTGAGCTGCAAATGGCTGTTCAAGATAAAGGAAGGGATTGAAGGTGTTCAAAAGCCTAGGTACAAGGCAAGGTTGGTGGCTCGTGGATTCACACAAAGGGCAGGTATTGATTATAATGAAGTATTTTCTCTGGTAGTTCGACACACATCTATTCGGGTTATACTTGCATTGACTGCGTGTAAAGATTATGAGCTGGAGCATCTTGATGTAAAGACGGCATTTTTACATGGAAATCTTGAAGAAGTGATCTACATAAAGCAACCACCGGATATGAACAAGGTAACAAGGTATGTTTGTTAAAGAAACCCATTTATTGTTTGAAGCAGTCACCTAGGTAATGGTATAGGAGGTTTGATGAGTATATGTTGAGCAACGGGTTCAAGCGTAGCAGTTACGACAGCTGCGTATATTACAGGAGTTATGTACCAGGTGAGTATATCTATCTATTGTTATATGTAGACGATATGTTGATTGCTTGTAAGAGCAAGGCTGAGATTGGGTCTACCAAGTCTTTGCTTAAAAAGGAGTTTGACATAAAAGAGCTCGGGGAAGCAAAGAAGATTCTTGGTATGGAGATCGTCAAGGATCAGAGTCGTAAGATTCTAAGGGTGTCACAATCTGGGTACGTTTCTAAGATTTTGAATAATTTAGAATAGACAATGGGAAATCAGTTAAGATGCCATTGGGTGGGCACTTCAAGTTGTCGTTGAAGGATTGTCCGGTTAAGGATTGTGATGTTGAAAGGATGAGTAAGGTGCCATATGCAAATGCGGTTGGGAGTTTAATGTACTTGATGGTGTGCACAAGGCCAGACATAGCGTATTCAATAAGAGTAGTTAGCAGATATTTGGCAAATCCAGGTAAAAATCATTGGGAAGCAGTGAAGTGGATTTTGAAATATTTGCGAGGTACTGCAACTGTGGGTTTGGTGTATGGGACAAATCGTGGCAACCATGTAGACATAATAGGTTTTGTTGATTCAGACTACGCTAAGTATCTGGATAAAGGTAGGTCTATCACGGGTTACGCATTTTCAGTATAGGGATGTGTTGTAAGCTGGAAGGCAACGCTATAACACGTAGTAGCTCTTTCAACTATAGAGGAGGAGTATATGGCTCTTACGGAGGCTGTGAAGGAAGCTATTTGGCTAAGGGGACTCTTAGAAGAGTCAGGCATAGAGCTTAACACTGTGACAGTTAATTGTGATAATCAGGGCGCGATTCACTTATCGCAGAATCATGTTTTTCATGAAAGGACTAAGCACATCAATGTACGTTATCACTTTATCAGAGAGGCCTTGGAAGCAAAGACGGTTAAAGTTCTGAAGGTGGGTACTGAACACAATGATGCGGATGCCTTGACGAAGGTGGTACCTAGACTCAAGTTACAACATTGCTTGGAGTTGCTGAATGTTAGTGTAGGCTAATATAAAGCCTAAGGTGGAAATTGTTGTGTTTAGTCTTTATTTTAACAAAAGTCCAGGGTAGTCAAGTGTTAAGTTTTCATGGGCTAACTTGTGTCCCAAGTCTAGCCCATGTGTTTTAGGGTTTGTTCTCCCCCCTCATCTCTATAAAAGGAGGTGAGGGGGGAGGGGATTAAACACATTATTCTTTCAATACTAATCATTCGATTAGGGTTTATCAACTTGTGCTCTTTTTCTTTCTTTTCTGTTGATCAATATATTCTGCTAGGGTGTGTTCTTTATTCGACATCGAAGTTATCCATTCTAGTATCGAGGTTGTAGGCTATCAAAACCTACACAAATGATTTGGATTTTCTTGAATCTATAATAGAAGGTAACGAATTTAGTCATTAATTATAAGTGTAATTTCTATTTTATGAATTTCTAAATTTAGGATAATATTGTTTGAATGATTTAGATTTTATTGAATCTATAATAAAAGGTAACAAATTTAGTCATTAAATATATGTTAAATTCCTACTTTATGAATTTCCAAACTTAGGTTAATATTGTTTGAATGTAGAAATTAATTGATCGACATGATATACATGCCATTTTTATATGAGTTTATTGAATTAAATATGTGACGTGGCATTGTGTTGTCTAGAATTTTTAAGGTTTTGAATTGGTGATTTAAATAATTCGGATTTTCTTGAATCTATAATAGAAGGTAACAAAATTAGTCATTAATTATATGTTTAATTCCTACTTTATGAATTTCCAAACTTAGGTTAAGATTGTTTTAATTTAGATTTTCTAGAATCTATAAAAGAAGGTAACGAATTTAGTCATTAATTATATGTTTAATTTCTAATTTATGAATTTCCAAACTTAGGTTAATATTGTTTAAATGTAGAAATTAATTGATCGACATGATATATATGCCATTTTTATATGAGTTTATTGAGTTGAATATCTGACGTGGCATTGCGTTGTCTACAATTTTTTAAGATTTTGAATTTGTGATTTAAATGATTTGGATTTTCTTGAATCTATAATAGAAGGTAACGAATTTAGTCATTAATTATATGTTTAATTTCTACTTTATGAATTTCTAAACATAGGTTAATATTGTTTGAATGATTTGGATTTTCTTGAATTTATAATAGAAGGTAAGGAATTTAGTCATTAATTATATGTTTAATTCCTACTTTATGAATTTCCAATCTTAGGTTAATATTGTTTGAATGTAGAAATTAATTGATCGACATGATATATATGCCATTTTTATATGAGTTTATTGAGTTGAATATTTGACATGGCATTGGGTTGTCTACAATTTTTTAAAATTTTGAATTGGCGATTTAAATAATTTGGATTTTCTTGAATCTATAATAGAAGGTAACGAATTTAATCATTAATTATATGTTTAATTCCCACTTTATGAATTTCTAAACTTAGAATAATATTGTTTCAATGCTTTAGATTTAATTGAATCTATAATAGAAGGGAACAAATTTAGCAATTAATTATATGTTTAATTCCTATTTTATGAATTTCCAAACATAGGTTAATATTGTTTGAAAGATTTGGATTTTCTTGAATTTATAATATAAGGTAATGAATTTAGCCATAATTATATGTTTAATTCCTACTTTATGAAATTTCAAACTTAAGTTAATATTGTTTAAATGATTTGAATTTTCTTGAATCTATAATAGAAGGTAAAGAACTTAGTCATTAATTATTTAATTCCTACTTTATGAATTTTTAAACTTAGGTTAATATTGTTTGAATAATTTAGATTTTCTTGAATCTATAATAGAAGGAAATGAATTTAGTCATTAATTATTTGTTTAATTTCTAATTTTTGAATTTCCAAACTAAGGTTAATATTGTTTGAATGTAGACTTTAATTGATCGACATGATATATATTCCATTTTTATATGAGTTTATTGAGTTGAATATCTGACGTGGCATTGCGTTGTTTACAATTTTTTAAGATTTTAAATTGGTGATTTAAATAATTTGAATTTTTTTGAATCTATAATTGAAGGTAACGAATTTAGTCATTAATTATATGTTTAATTCCTACTTTATGAATTTCCAAACATAGGTTAATATTGTTTGAATGATTTGGATTTTCTTGAATCTATAAAAGAAGGTAACGAATTCAGTCATTAATTATAAGTTTAATTCCTACTTTATGAATTTTCAAACTTAGGTTAATATTGTTTGAATGTATAAATTAATAGGTCGACATGATATATATGCCATTTTTATATGATTTTATTGAGTTGATTATCTGACGTGGCATTGCATTGTCTACAATTTTTTTAGATTTTGAATTGGTGTTTTAAATTATTTGGATTTTCTTGAATCTAAATTTAGTCATTAATTATATTTTTAATTCTTATTTTATGAATTTCCAAATTTAGGATAATATTGTTTGAATGATTTAGATTTTCTTGAATCTATAATAGAAGGTAACAAATTTAGTTATTAATTATATGTTTAATTCCTACTTTATGAAGTTCCAAACATAGGTTAATATTGTTTGAATGTAGAATTTAATTCATCGACATGATATATATTCCATTTTTATATGAGTTTATTGAGTTGAATATCTGACGTGGCATTGCGTTGTTTACAATTTTTTAAGATTTTGAATTGGTGATTTAACTTGAATCTATAATAGAAGGTAAAGAATTTAGTCATTAATTATTTGTTAAATTCCTACTTTATTAATTTATAAACTTAGGTTAATATTGTTTGAATGTAGAACATTAATTGATCGGACTATGATTTAATTGCACATTTTTTATATGAGTTTATTGAGTTGAAGATTGACGATGGCATTTGTGGGTTGTCTACAATATTAAGGTTTTGATTAGTGATTTAAAATAATTGGATTTCTTGAATCTATAATAGAGGTAACGAAATTAGTCATTTATCTTATATGTTTAATTCATACTTTATGAATTTCGCAAAAAATTAGGTTAATATTGTTTAATTTAGAATTCTTAATCTTAAATAAAGGGTAGCCAAATTTAGTCATTAAAATATATGCGTAATTTCTAATTTCATGAATTCCAAAATTTAGGTTAATATTTGTTTAAATGTAGAAATTAATTGATCGACATGGATATATATGCCCCCATTTTTTAAATGAGTTTATTGAAACGGGCTTTTTTTTTTGCTATATTCTGAGTGGCATTGCGTTGTCTAGAATTTTTTAAGATTTTGAATTTGTGATTTAAATGATTTGGATTTTCTTGAATCTATAATAGAAGGTAACGAATTTAGTCATTAATTATATGTTTAATTTCTACTTTATGAATTTCTACATTCAAACAATATTAACCTAATAAAAATCATATAAAAATATAAAAATCATATAAAAATCATATAAAAATCAACACAATAAAATCATATAAAAATGGCATATATATCATGTCAATCAATTATTTTCTACATTCAAACAATATTAACCTAAGTTTGGAAATTCATAAAGTAGGAATTAAATATATAATTAATGACTAAATTCGTTACCTTCTATTATAGATTCAAGAAAATCCAAATCATTCAAACAATATTAACCTATGTTTGGAAATTCATAAAGTAGGAATTAAACATATATTAATGACTAAATTCGTTACCCTTAATTATAGATTCAAGAAAATCCAAATCATTTAAATCACCAATTTAAAATCTTAAAAAATTGTAAACAATGCATTGCCACGTCAGATATTCAACTCAATAAACTCATATAAAAATGGAATATATATCATGTCGATGAATTAAATTCTACATTCAAACAATATTAACCTATGTTTGGAACTTCATAAAGTAGCGATTTAACAATTAATTAATGACTAAATTCTAGTTTGGAAATTCATAAAGTAGGAATTGAACATATAATTAATTACTAAATTTGTTACCTTTTATTATAGATTTAAAGAAATCCAAATTATTTAAACACAATTCAAAACACATAAAAATTGTTGACAACTCATGCCACGTAAGATTATTCTAACTCAAATAAACTCATATAAAAATGGCATATATATCATGTCGATCAATTAATTTCAACATTAAAACAATATTAACCTAAGTTTGGAAATTAATAAAGTAGAAATTTATCATATAATTAATGACTAAATTCGTTACAATTTATTATAGATTTAAGAAATTCAAAATCATTTTAAACTATCATTAAACTTATGTTTGGGAATTCAGAAAGTAGGAATTAAACTATATTTTGGCCTCTAAAATTGTTACCTTAATATTTAGATTCAAGAAAATCCAAATCATTCAAACAATATTAACTTATGTTTGGAAATTCATAAAGTAGGAATTAAAAATATAATTAATGACTAAATTCGTTACCTTTTATTATAGATTCAATAAAATCTAAATCATTGAAACAATATTATTCTAAGTTTGGAAATTCATAAAGTGGGAATTAAACATATAATTAATGATTAAATTCGTTACCATTTATTATAGATTCAAGAAAATCTAAATCATTTAAATCACCAATTTTAAATTTTAAAAAATTGTAGACAACGCAATGCCACGTCAGATATTCAACTCAATAAACTCATATAAAAATGGCATATATATCATGTCGATCAATTAATTTCTACATTCAAACATTATTCACCTAAGTTTGGAAATTCATAAAGTAGGAATTAAACATATAATTAATGACTAAATTACTTACCTTCTATTATAAATTCAAGAAAATCCAAATCATTCAAACAATATTAACCTATGTTTAGAAATTCATAAAGTAGAAATGGAACATATAATTAATGACTAAATTTGTTACCTTCTATTATAGATTCAAGAAAATCCAAATCATTTAAATCACCAATTCAAAATCTTAAAAAAATGTAAACAAGGCAATGCCACGTCAGATATTCCACTCAATAAACTCATATAAAAATAGCATGTAAATCATGTCGATCAAATAATTTCTACATTCAAACAATATTAACCTAAGTTTAGAAATTAATAAAGTAGTAATTTAACAAATAATTAATGACTAAATTATTTACCTTCTATTATAGATTCAAGAAAATACAAATTTATTTTACAATTTTACTTAAGTTTGGAAATTTATAAAGTAGGAATTAAACATATAATTATGGCTAAATTCGTTTCCTTATATTTTAGATTCAAGAAAATCCAAATCATTCAAACAATATTAACATATGTTTGGAAATTCATAAAGTATGAATTAAACATATAATTAATGACTAAATTCATTACCTTCTATTATAAATTCAATAAAATCTAAATCATTCAATACAATAGAATCATATAGTTTGGAAAATTAATAAAAGTAGGAATTTAACATATAAATTAAGGAATAATACGTTACCTTCTATTATGATTCAAGGAAATACAAATCATTTTAAAACACCAATTAAAATCTAAAAAAATTTTTGTAAAATAACAACAATGCCACGTCAGATATTCACATATATTAAAATCATATAAAATGGCATATTATATGTCAATCAATTGATTTTCTTACATTCTAAACATTATTAACCTAAGTTGTAGTAAATTCATAATGTAGGAATTATATATTTAATTATTGACTTAGTTTCGTTACCTTCTATTATAGATTTAAGAAAATCCAAATCATTCAAACAATATTAACCTATGTTTGGAAATTCATAAAGTATGAATTAAACATATAATTAATGACTAAATTCGTTACCTTCAATTATAGATTCAAGAAAATCCAAATCATTTAAATCACCAATTTAAAATCTTAAAAATTGTAAACAACGCAATGCCACGTCAGTTAATTCAATCAATAAACTCATAGTAAAAATGGAACTATTATATATGTCGGTGAATTTTAAATTCTTACATTTAAAACAATCATTAACCTAAGTTTGAAAATTCATAAAGTAGGAATTAAACTTATAATTAATGACTAAATTCGTTACCTTCTATTATAGATTCAAGAAAATCTAAATTATTCAAACAATATTAACTTGAGTTTGAAAATTCATAAAGTAGGAATTAAACATATAATTAATGAATAATTTCGTTACCTTCTATTATAGATTCAAGAAAATTCAAATTATCTAAATCACCAATTCAAAACCTTAAAAATTGTAGATAACACAATGCCACGACATATATTCAACTCAATAAACTCATATAAAAATTGTAGACAACGCAATCCCACGTCAAATATTCAACTCAATAAACTCATATAAAAATGACATATATATCTGTCGTATCTCAATTAATTTCTACATTCAAACAATATTAACCTTAGTTTGGATATTCATAAATTAGGAATTAAACATATAATTAATGACTAAATTCATTACCTTCTATTATAGATTCAAGAAAATCTAAATTATTCAAACAAAATTAACCTAAGTTTGGAAATTCATAAAGTAGGAATTAAACATATAATTAATGACTAATTTCGTTACCTTCTATTATAGATTCAAAAAAAACCAAATTATTAAATCACCAATTTAAAACCTTAAAAATTGTAAACAAAATGCCACGTTAGATATTCAACTCAATAAACTCATATAAAAATGGCATATATATCATGTCGATCAATTAATTTCTACATTCAAACAATATTAACCTAAGTTTGGAAATTAATAAAGTAGAAATTCAACAAATAATTAATGACTAAGTTCTTTACCTTTTATTATAGATTCAAGAAAATTCAAATCATTTAAACAATATAAACTTTAAGTTTGAAAATTCATAAAGTAGGAATTAAACATATAATTATGGCTAAATTCATTACCTTATATTATAGATTCAAGAAAATCCAAATCTTTCAAACAATATTAACCTATGTTTGGAAATTCATAAAATTGGAATTAAACATATAATTAATGGCTAAATTCGTTACCTTCTATTATAGATTCAATAAAATCTAAATCATTGAAACAATATTATTCTATGTTTGGAAATTCATAAAGTGGGATTTTAACATATAATTAATGATTAAATTCGTTACATTCTATTATAGATTCAAGAAAATCCAAATCATTTAAATCACCAATTCAAAATTTTAAAAAATTGTAGACAACGCAATGCCACGTCAGATATTCAACTCAATAAACTCATATAAAAATGGCATATATATCATGTCGATCAATTAATTTCTACATTCAAACAATATTAACCTAAGTTTGGAAATTCCTAAAGTAGGAATTAAATATATAATTAATGACTAAATTCCTTACCTTCTATTATATATTCAAGAAAATCCAAATCATTCAAACAATATTAACCTATGTTTAGAAATTCATAAAGTAGAAATTAAACATATAATTAATGACTAAATTCGTTACCTTATATTATAGATTCAAGAAAATCCAAAT
>BQNB010158251.1:0-15053 GCA_026074375.1 Tanacetum coccineum
ATAGTATTCTTGGCACACCTCCAGACAGGGCCTGGACGGAATACATGTCTGAGGGTGTGACGTCATAACAATCCAAACATAAAGCAACAAAGTACAACCACTAATCATGGACGTTTGAAAAAGTTTAGTCATTGCATAAAAGAAAATTAATTTAAGTTTTACAACCGATCATATGAAAGTTAAATGTAGCGGAAGCATAACAAAGTTTGACAATGACAACGAGTATATAAATAGGTAAGTCTTGAAATCAGCGAAGTTACATAGCACATAGACTCCAATTAGCATCAAGAATCAAGCCAAGCTAAGCACCTGAGAAAACATGTTTAAAACGTCAACATAATATTGGTGAATTCATAGGTTTAAGTTAGTACAAGAGTAGACCACAAGATTTCAAAACGTATGCGACTACTATAACAGATACAACATCACATAAAAAGTATTTACTGTTATGCTAAGCTCATGACACTGATGCTAATAACAACAGGGCATATCATATCATGCCATATAGTATTCCTGCCCTAACTAGTGTCCCAAACCAAAGACCACCACAACGCACAATCGACACGAAATATATCTTATTGTTCTTCGTTAAGTGTAACCAAAGCAGATAGGGGTAATTAGTCCCAATAGATCTATTTATTCATTCGCGCTCACTTAACCAATCCAACTGGCCATAAGTGACTAACGGTTCATGATAGTTCGGGCAATAATGGTTTGTAAGCAACTTAGGCAACACATAAACATGTAAATCTCACATTAAAAACTTGTGTCCAATTTTAAAAGAAAACAATGTTTCTCACCCCAAAGTATAAAGCATTTGTAAATCTGTAAAAATATAGGGCCATGAACTCACCGTAAGCAAGTGGTGAATCGATAATCAATGGAGAAGTAATAAAGCCGAAGGATCCTATACGCGACCTAAATAAACGACACGTCTTAGGAAAACGAAAGATAACAGAAACTTGTACGATACGCTTTCAAAAGAAAATACATCCATGTGTGTTTGTGCTTTAGTTTATTTAATAAAGTATGACTAAATAAAATTATAGAGTTTTTTGTTAAGTTCCGACGTTTATCCGAAAATTGCCATTTTTAGTAACTTTCTATTTTGGGTAAGTTTTTAGTTTCGGGACGTTAATACCGTCCCCTATAAAGTGATATATCCATTTTTCCTAAACGCACTATCTCGACCTAAACGCTTAACTCGTATGTTCACTTAACTAATATATGCTAAAATATATCATTTTTAGAAACCCTACATTTTTGTTAGTCTCGACATCACATAAATATGTTCATGACATTTCTAAAGTTTCTAATTAATATCTTAAGGTTTCTATATGTTTCGTGAAGGTTTTAAAAGCTCAAATAAGCCCGAAAGTGTCCGTAAACCTTATTTATTAATCCCAACAGCAACTACATTATTTGTTTTTCCAAAAAGTGTTTCAAACTTCATTTCGCCATAACTTGGCCGTTTAAAGTCCGTTTTTAGTGTTTAGTATACGGAAATCTATCTATACGAAACGAGCTATCCAAAAACTACTTTTTCGACTATTGAAAACATTTTTAAGTGTCCTACAACCTCATTTACATTTTCAATCAGCAACTCATATTTTCGAAAATGTACCATAAACTTAACCATAGACTCAACCATAAGACCGCCATAGTGTCTAGTCCAACCTAACTTCTTTTTCGCCAAAACTAACGAACAAAACCACTCTTAATCAATCCTAACCTCATCATATATATTGTTGCAACCCACTTTTCAACTCATCTCACCATAGCTTATAAAACAACAAACATAATACTTCCATTTTTATAAAAGCTGACAAGATATTTTTATCATTTTTTTTTAAAAAGTAACACAAACACATGGATTCTTAAACTTGAACAATATTCATAAGAATAAGGGAAATGAAACAAGAGATGGATCAAGGATGCTTACAAGAATGAAGACACAAGTAGAGAATCACAAGATCTATACCCAAAATGACTAGATCTATAAAACCCACTTATAAAATTAGAAACCCTAATTTTATAACCTTGAGAAAACCTTTGGAAATCAACCAAACAACACTTGGATATAACTTAAATAACCTTGGAAATGAGCCTAGATTACTTGGATCTTGGAGGAAATCAAGAGAAGTGAAACCCTAAGAGGGTGTTGGTTTGGCCGTGAGTTTCAAGAGAAGAGGGAGAGAAGAGAAGGATTTTTAAAGAGGCAAGAAATGATATGAGAACCCTAAGTTATGATTTAGTGTGATATATATAGGACCAAGCACTTAAGGTTTAGAGTTTTATGTGGCCACATGGGACTCAACCACACTAAGGGTGTGTGTGGTCTTGGGTTCGGCCGAAACTAGCCACAAGGACCCAAATGGGTTCAATTTTTAAGTCATGGCTCACAATGGATGCATAAGTTGGTCTTTAGTTGGTCAAATGAAGTCAACATGTGTAAGTATCACATGTGAATGTTGCATGGGATGTCTACACATGAGAGTGACACTCTCATGTGTCATTTTCTATACTTGCATGTACACATGGGTGCATGTTTCAAAAATATATGCCTTTTATTTAATTTTGAGTTCAAGGTGATATAGTTATGGTTTTGGGCGTCCGAATTTATGGAGGGGGAAGATATGAACAAAATTTTTGACTTGCAAACACGAGACATATGATAACTAGAGTTTATTTGAAAAGGTTGCGGGTTTCCGGGGTTCCGTTAGGTCAAAAACGCGAAAAACGCAATTTAAAATATAAAACCCTAAAATTAATATTGGAAGTGATTAAAAATCACAAAAGACTTAGAAAAGTTAAAATATCTCATATAAGGCCTAAATTAATTAATAACCGATGCCAGGACGCGCCCGATGACGCTTTTTAGATTTACGCGGTTTAACTTCCTGGAAAACTGTCAGATTCAAATCTAACATGTAAAAGTCAAAGATTATAATCGAAAAGGTTTAAAATGTTGACCTGATATTTACGGGGTGTGACAGAATACATGCTATGACAGTGCAATTAAGTGATCACCCCAAAAAACAAAACACTTAGACTAGATTGAGAGTTGAGTGAATTTTGATCCCCATTTTTGTGAGGTGTTCAGCTTTGATGTTTCTAGCATAAGTAAATTATAAATTCATTTCTCCAAGTTAAATTAGGAAAATCTTTTTATAAGTTATTCTAAACGGTTCTACTTGAGGGCAAGTAGAAGTAAAGTGGGGAGATATTTGATAACATCAAATAGTTAATACTTTTTAGTATCAAATTCCCTACGAAAATGCTTGTAAATATGTTATAAATATCTGAAAACACTACTTAATTACCTATATTTAGTTTTCAGGAGCAAAGCAAGCATTTGAGCAAAAGAAGCGGGATTTGGACGTGGAAATCAAGCAAATGAGGATTCGATACTTATAAATAGAGCCCTTATTCAGCACTATCAGCATCACTCCTTCCACCACAGTATCAAAAACCGAACAAGGCTTCAAGAACATGAAGAATTCCACCATAAGTCCAAGGGAGAAGTCACTGATGTGTCGTTGTGTGGTGTATATTTTTATGATTCAAGTTTTAAATTTATATTTTGTTGACTTAACCAAAAACAACACTTTAACGGGCAGTGTACCCGGTCGGTGGTAGATTCGTGGTAAGTAGGGTGTCGAACACTTGAAGCGAGGTTAAATCTCTTAATTTATTTATATCTTGGTTATCTATTCTAAGTTAATTCTAATATAAGTCAAACCTTAGTTAATCCTATGTTATTGCTAAATCCTTGATTCTACACAGTAAAAGGGGGTTTACAGCTTGAGAGACTGGACGGGTTTGGTTTGGTGACAACAATCATTCAAGACACTTAACCCACACAAGCAATTAACAGAAGATAAAAGAGCGGTCGAGCCTTATGATAAAAACTGTATTAGCCATCATTAATCCGATTAGAAGTTGGTTTGTTTATTTAATGTAATGATTACTTATCTCGAAGAGGTGTATCATTCTTAAACTTAGGCGGGACTTCATCCTAAGACCTAGATACATTAATTCTATCACAATTAAAGCATCCACATAAAGCATCCTTATTTGCTAATTATAATCCATCTTAGGGATTAAAGCAATGGTGATCTTGTTAAACCCTAGCTCATAGAGACTTTACCCACTTACTGCTTAATGGCAACCTATACACTAGTAGTCCACTTGTCCAACTATGCAATGGAATCAGAACATTATTTGTTGAATTATCTAGATTTACCTACTAGTCAACATGTTCAATAAACCAAAGGCAATATCCGATTAACTAGTTAAGCCAGAAGCGTATCCTTAGCACGGATTTAGAAGAACAATATTTGTGATCCTATGATTCTAGATGTATAAATTACTATATGGAGAGTTATCTCGGCATCTAGATTACTTGGTTCGTATCACTAGATCCAGTTGAATGTAGGTTGCATACAAAAGCACGTAAACAAGTATATATTGATAAACATAAACAAGCATGCAACGATAAATTAAGCAATCGAGATATAAACAAAACCAAACATTCAGATCTTCATAATAATGGCTAATACCCAAAGGTATTAGCCTTCGAATATTATAATTAATACAAGAGTAATGGCTTAGCCAAGGTAAACTAACCGAGTTAACGAATGATACCAAAAACTGAATGATTACAAAAGTATAAGAAATTACACGTTGTCTCCTATGGATTGGAATGCGTTGCAAGACCTATTCTGCTCTTTTTCTCCTCTGAAAATCGACTTTTATAGTTTAGGTATCGAGAATATGATTTAGCACACTTAAAACTCGTTTTTGAGTTTTGTATTTATAGGATCTGGAGTCGGTGTCGATACAGCATATCCAAGGTTTTGGATATGACGTATTGGGGTTTCTTGGAGTATGGACCACGTTTGATATCTTCCAGAATATTCACATACTATATCTCTAATATGGCGTATTGGTCTTCTTTGGATTCGGCGTATTGAACTTGTTTCCTTTGTGGTATTTGGTGAGTGTAGGCACGGATACGACGTATCTTCCTTGATGGATACGGCATATTGGTTGTCAGAATAGTAATCTTTAAAATATCTTCGTTTATGCTCCAGAATGCGCGCCTTTTACTAATATTCACCAAGTACTCTATAATTACTGCAATTCTCAAATACAAACGATTAAGTAACAATTCTTTGCAATAATTAAACAAAATGGGTTAATTACATGGGATAAATAATGCTATAAAATAGACGTTATTTGATGTCATCAGTCACTATACTTAATTTTGTATTTAATCGTTCATAAACATTAGGTAAAGATTTTTGTTTTTTATTAAAAAAATTGGGGAGGGTGTGTGTGTGATTGTGTGTGTGTGTAAAAATGTGGGTGGGTGTGTTGGAGTGTGGGGGGGGGGGGGGGGGGGGGGGGGGGGGGGGGTGTGGGGGGGGGGGGGGGGGGGTTAAAAAAAAAAAAAAAAAAAAAAAAAAAATGATGATTTAATCCATGAAATCCTTTAATTTACTCTTGATTATTGATTTTTTTTTTTTTTTTTTTTCAAAATTTTTTTTTTTTTTTTTTTTTAAAAAAAAAAATTTTTTTTTTTTTTTTTTTTTTTTTTTTTTTTTTTTTTTTTTTTTTTTTTTTTTTTTTTTTTTTTTTTTCTTTTTTGGTTTTTAAAAATTAAATTTAATTTTTTTTTTTTTTTTTTTTTTTTTTTGTTTTTTTTTTTTTTTTAAATTAAAGTTTTTTTTTAAAATTTATTTTTATTTTTTGTTTTTTTTTTTTTTTTTTTTTTTTTTTTTTTTAAAATTTTAATTTTTTTTTTTTTTTTTTTTTTTTTTTTTTTTTTTTTTTTTTTTTTTTTTTTTTTTTTTTTTTTTTTTTTTTTTTTTTTTTTTTTTTTTTTTTTTTTTTTTTTTTTTTTTTTTTTTTTTTTTTTTTTTTTTTTTTTTTTTTTTTTTTTTAAACAAAAATTTTGTTTTTTTTTTTTTTTGTTTTTTTTTTTTTTTTTTTTGTTTTTTTTTTTTTTTTTTTTTTTTTTTTTTTTTTACCATGAGCGCTAAGCACGTCTAGAGTTGGCCTAGTTATGATTTACCAGTGTTATGTTGAATGTTTACTGTTAAATTATCAGCTTATTAGATATCCATTAGTTTTGTCATTGATCCTATGAGTTTTGGTAAGTGTTGAGGGGTGGTTTCGATCATCTTAGTTCTGTTATTAGGCGGACTTGTTGAACATGGGGTTATCAGGGTACTAGGATAGGTTGGAATCTATCCCTAGTGTAGGAATTTACCAAAGTACCGCCTCTATCACATTAAACACATAAAAAGCACAAGAACTCTTTTAGAGTGGGTTTATAATCTATCTAGGTTATAGACATGTCTTTAGGATAGTTGGTTTTTAATCACTGCAACTTGGATGCCCTACCTTTGTGACTTGTTGGGGGATTCGGGATCGCAAGAAGTATAGAGCAGACCTAAATGCCAATTCGGGTCTGTTGATATTAGAACCACTAATAAAATGATAATTAGACATTGCACAGGAATAAACATCCATAGCATTAGTAATGAAATAACTAGGTTAGCACGCCTTTCTCTCTACTGTCTTCAAATCCATTTATTTTCTGTTAAAATCTTAAATCAACTAAAAACCATTTTTAAAATCGTGACACAATTCAAATTAAAACTAATGCAACTTAGCTCTTGGGACAACATCATATTTACCAACTACTGCACTACATACGACCAGGTTCTCTGCCCGTTAGTGCGTGTATTGGTTGATTACATCAAATAACGTCACTTTTATAACATCATTTATCCCATGAAAATAACCCATTTTATATAATTATTGCAAAGAATTATTACTTAATCGTTTGTATTTGAGAAATGCAATAATTATGGAGTACTTGGTGAAAGTTAGCAAAAAGTCACGC
Source organism: Tanacetum coccineum (assembly GCA_026074375.1). Lineage (NCBI taxonomy): Eukaryota > Viridiplantae > Streptophyta > Magnoliopsida > Asterales > Asteraceae > Tanacetum > Tanacetum coccineum. The sequence continues at coordinate 6,917 of BQNB010158251.1, forward strand.
ATTCTGGAGCTTAAACGAAGATATTTGAAGATTACTGTTCTGACACCCAATAAGCCATATCCATCAAGGAAGATACGGTGTATCCATGACTGTACTTTACAAAAGACCACGAAGGAAACAAGATCAATACGCCGTATCTACAGAATCCTATATGCCGTATTCAAGCTATGGAAATAAAATATTCTCGAAGATATCGAACGTGGTCCCTACTCCAAGAAACCCCCAATACACCTTATCGAAAACTTTTGATACTCCGTATCGACCTTTTTCCAAACCTTATAAATAGAAAACTCAAAAACGAGTTTTAAGGGTGCTAAATCATATTTTCGATGCTTTTAAACAATAAGGTTAATTTTTAGAAGACAAAAGAAGCAAAGAAGGTGCAGCAGCGTGCTTCAATCCATATGGAAACCCTTGTAATTCATATAATCTTGATAATAGTTCGATCTTTGGTATCATTCGTTTAACTCGGTTAGTTTACCTTGTTTGATTTGATTATTATGTTTGTATTTTAATCACAAGTGGTTATTGGCTGATACCTTTTAGGTATGAGCCATATATATTAAGATTTCCAATGTTTTTGGTTTTTTATTCTTGATTGCTTAAGTTTATCGTTGGTTATTGATTAAAGTTATCACATGATACTCGTTTATGTGCTTTAATATGCGTTCAATCTGTATCTTAGGATATTGCATGTAGCTTAACTAGATATCAGATAGTTCTCGCATAGTAATTTATATAGGTGGAATTAAGATCACAAATAAAGTCTTGCTAAATCCGTGTCTAAGGATATCGCTTGTAGCTTAACTAGATATCGAATAGTGACTTTGGTTTAGTGAACAAGTTAGACTAGCAGGTGACCTAGAATGATTCTAACAAATAACGTTCTGATTCCCTTGGCTTGGTTTGGATAGTGAACTACCACTTATATAAAATACCATAAGCAGTAAGTTAGTAAAGTCTCTATGAGCTAGGGTTAAACAAGATTACTATTGCTTTAATCCCTAAGATAGATTATAATCAATAAAAAGGATGCTTTATGCGGATAGGTTTAATTGTGACAGAATTCTTCGTATCTAGGTCTTAGGAAGAAGTAACGCCTAAGTCTTAAGAATGATATGCCGCCTTGAGATAAGTAATCATTGCACTAATAAACAAACCTGCGTTTTAATTAGAATAAATATGGTTAATACGTTTCCTTACATTAGGCTTCACCGCATCTTTATCTTCTGTCTATCACCAAGTGTGTGTTAAGTTTCAATCAAAACCTTAGGTTTAATAATAAACCTCGGCCTAGCTCTCAGGCTAGAAAACCCCCCCTTATCATTAGTTTAGGTTTAACTTAGGTTTAACATAAATTAGATTAATTTAGGACTAACTTAGATAACTAAAATACTTATAGAATTAGGAATTAACGCTCTGGCTCTTAGTGATCGACACCCTACTTACCATGAAACTACTACTTACCGGGTACACTGCCCGTTAAAGTGTTGTTTTTAGGTATAGTCGGCATAAAATAAATAGTAAAACTTGATACATAAAATACCTACTCACAATGATACATCAAGTTTTTGGCGCCGCTGTCGGGGAGTGAAGTTGTTTAGTTCTTATTTTTATTATTGTTTTAGTTTAGCTTAGATTAATTTGCATATTTGTGTGTGTTTGTTTTGTGTGTTTGATTATCTGCATTGTAACTTAAACTTTCATAAATAAACACCACACAACAACACATCAAGTTTTTGGCGCCGCTGTCGGGGAGTGAAATTTAATCTTGAATTTTATTTTATATTTTGGTTTTTAGCATTAGATCTAACCCTTAGGATTAAGTATAGGTTAGGATAGTTTATAATCTGGTTTGTTTACTGTGTTTGTGTTATACGGCGTATTCAGTTCACTAAATACTACATATTGGTTATTTAACAATTTTTCTAGTAAGTTTATTTCAGGATGGATGATCCAAACATTACTATGGATTAATACATCAGGCTCAAGGAAGAAAAAGCTCAAAAACGTAGGAAAGTGTTTAACTAGGAAACTGCTAAGTATGGTAGAATCTGGTATGATAAAGACGTTCACGACCTCAGATACGTTGAAAACAAATTCCCAACTATTGCGTTCAATGATAGTTTGAAATCAGGTAAAACACTATCTTGTGAACCCACGGTAAGTTCTCTTAACAATGAAATTAACTTTAAAATTTCATTTGATGATTCCGATGATGAAGATTACACAATAATTTTTAACAAAAACTCATTTTCTTATAAAATAATTTCTACGAATGATTTGAAAACGGATTCGGAAAATGATAATGAAAAAGTCAATATGTCTTTGTTTCCATCTCCCGAACCTACGGTAAGTTGTTTTGATAATTTAGACCTCTTTAAAGTTTTTGAGAATGAATTTCCAGCCATTGTTTACAATGATGCTCAAATGTCTAAATCAGATTTATTAACTGAACCGATTTTAAGTCCTCAACATATCGATGAATTTGATTTGAAAGATGAAACATCGTTGTCCGAATGTGATGAAGAAGAATAAAACGTTTTATACTTTAATGATCTATTTCTTTTTAACGTAATTTATCCTGATGATTCAAAATCGGATAAGGACAATGATGATGATAAAATCGATATCGAACAGTCTTCGGGAGATAATGTAATAAATATCGATGATGGTGCCTATGCACATGGATAAAATAAGCTTTTGGAAACAAGTCATGATACATCTAATAAATTTTTCAAAACTGAAACTTTTTTCAAGGAATTAAATGTTAATATTGTGGCTTGTAATTATCTTAACAAAGGGATTCCATTCATTTCCCTAATCAAGAATTTGTATGTGCCATTTGGCATCCCGTTCGACCCCAAATTATTTTATAAGGATGGGATTAAATTGGGGCAAGTCTAACTTAAAGACTTTTCTGTAAACAAAAGTGCTTGTCGAGAGACAATTCAGAATGTATTTTCAATTTTTTATCGAGTCTGTCTTTCCAGACTGTCTATACGGCGTATCCAAACCCCAAGGATACGGCGTATTGACCTTCTGGACGTTATCCAGTCTTTATTTTCAGCACAATCTATACGACGTATTCATTAGATAAATACAACCTAAAGGTATTAATACGGCGTATCCTGGGGAACAGAAACGGAATATTGACTTCATGTACAGTTTTAGGTTTTTGTTTCGAGTCTAACCAGCGAAAACACGGAGATAGAATTGCACTTGCTTTCTTATGTTTTAATACAGGACCTTCTGAACGAAAATGACGAATTTCGTGGAGTACTTATAAATCTGGAAATCTCAAAGTGTTGGAGTCTTGAAATCTCAAGACGGCTATTCAACACATCCGTGCTCATAAACTCAACTTGGAGAATCTACTGAGCAAAACATCAGGGGAGTTTCTCATTCTAATTTTTTAATTCCTGTTTTTATGTTTTATTTATACAATGAGGACGTTGTATAATTCAAGTGGGGGGATGGGAATTAGAATGTATACTTGTCCTATTTTTCACTAAAATGCATAAAATATGCTTAAATTTAAAAAATCAATAAATCATACTTTTGTAAAATTACATGTTACATAACCCGCACACAACAACCCTTATTAGATATTTTGAGGATTTAACATATCCGTTTCCAAATGTTTACCCAAATTCTGCAAAATATGAGTATGCCGGTGATGTAGTAGACTTTAGAACTTGGCTTGGTATATCTATTCGAGATCATAGTGATGAGTACTATGGATTTAGATGGAGTAACTTGTTTATTTTGTTACACCTTTACACATTAGCCTACCCTATTAGATTAAGTTTATTTTACAGTTGCTAGTTGCTTAAAGTGTAAAGTTTGTAGTTCCCAAATCTTGTGTCAAAATTTTCTATCTTTGGTACGGTTGTAAGAAATTTGCACATTGCAAATGGGAATGTATTAAGTAGTCAAAACTCATGAATTTTTACTACTATCGTAATTAATGGTACGTCTGAAGAATGAAAAATTATCGAAGGAATTATCCGTAATTATTATGATGGTGAAGATGGTGAAACTACTCCTAGTTTCGTATATAGTTAGATGTAAAAAAAATCAAAAAAATTAGAAAAATCGCAACAAAAAAAGAGAAGGAAAGTTTGAAGATAATCGTTTCGCAACTACCGAAGGAATTACAAGAAGGATCGATTATTCGTTGATACAAATTGATGATGTAGTGTATTGTATAAAGTGGTAGATATCGACACTTGCCTTGTGAAGTATGTAAAGTATGGGATGATTGGGAAGTTGACCGTTACAGGAACGCCAACTTAGGTTGTTGTTTTTTATCTATGATCAAGACGTTGTAAATAGTTGTGTCTTTATCATGGTAACGATCGGGAAAAGTGTCTAGCAACTTGTATCTTAGACTTAATCTATTTGTTTCGTAATTTTTATTTAACAATAAATTACTTCTCTTTCCTAATCATTAACCATGGGTTTTACGCGAATGAGGATTTGTACAAGCGTGCATGTCTATTCTGTTGTTACGGCCATGTATGCATGTATCAGCTGCCTTGTTGGTTTATTACTATTGGTGAAAGTTTGAAGATCCCTACCCTATATCATTCTTCATCCTAACCGTTGTTTCGTAATTGGTGTTGTACTTTTGGTTAAAGATTGTAGAATGATCAACCCTAAGCCTTATCATACAAACCCATATTTACTTTTATAAACTTGTTACTCCTTAGCTCTAGTGGTGGAGATGTGTATCCTTGCCAAGCTTATGATAGAATACTTGTCACGATCGAGCAATTAAGCGAATTAGTTACATGTTACCACATAGATTAGTTGAGTGATTTGAGTGATTTCATCTTCCTATTTTGTGTAGTGTTTGGTTATTTACTTGTAATAGATCAAATAAATGCTTAACGAAAAATATCCTTATGGATACATTTTTGTAAACTTCTAAAGGCTACTTGAGGACAAGTAGGATTCAAGTGGGAGGATATTTGATGACATCAAATAACGTCTATTTTATAGCATTATTTATCCCATGTAATTAACCCATTTTGTATAATTATTGCAAAGAATTGTTACTTAATCGTTTGTATTTAAGAATTGCAGTAATTACAGAGTACTTGGTGAATATTAGCAAAAGGAACGCATTCTGGAGCATAAAAGAAGATATTTTGAAGACTATTGTACTGACAACCAATACGCCGTATCCATCAAGGAAGATACGGCGTATATGTGCCTGCACTCACCAAAGACCATGAAGGAAACATGATCAATACGCCGTATCTAAAGAAGACCAATACGCCGTATTGGAGATATAGTATGTGAATATTCTGGAAGATATCAAACGTGGTCCCTACTCCAAGAAACTCCCGATACGCTGTATCGAACCCATTCGATACGCCGTATCGCATCGACTTCAGACCCTATAAATAGAAAACTCAAAAACGAGTTTTAAGTGTGCTAAATCATATTATCGATACCTAAACCACAAAAGTCAATTTTCAGAGGGGAAAAAGAGCAAAAGAGGTCTCACAACGCATTCCAATCCATAGGAGACAACTTGTAATTTCTTATACTTTTGTAATCGTTCAGTTTTTGGTATCATTTGTTAACTCGGTTAGTTTACCTGGGCTAAGCCATTACTCTTGTATTAATTATGATGTTTGAAGGATAATACCTTCGGGTATTAGCCATTATTATAAAGATCTGAATGTTTAGTTTTGTTTATATCTCGATTGCTTAATTTATCATTGTATGCTTGTTTATGTTTATCAATTTATACTTGTTTATGTGCTTTAATATGCGACCTATCATTCAACTGGATCTAGTGATACGGACCAAGTAATCTAGATGTCGGGATAGCTCTCCATATAGTAATTTATACATCTAGACCAATAGGATCATAATTAACGACCTATCTTTGCCTTTAGATTATGAGCTTAGTTGGACCGGTAGGTTACCCTTGGGATCAACAAGTAAGTTCTAATTAATTGGTAAAGACTTGGTTAGTGGACTACCGGTGTATAAATCGCCGTTAAGTAGTAAGTGGGTAAAGTCTCTATGAGCTAGGGTTTAACAAGATCACCATTGCTTTAATCCCTAAGATAGATTATAATCAGCAAATAAGGATGCTTTATGTGGATGCTTTAATTGTGACAGAATTAATGTGTCTAGGTCTTAGGAAGAAGTCCCGCCTAAGTCTTAAGAATGATATGCCACCTCGAGATAAGTAATCATTGCACTGAATAAACAAACCAACTTCTAATCGGATTAATGATGGCTAATACAGTTTTCTATCATAAGGCTTGACCGCTCTTTTATCTTCTGTTAATTTGCTTGTGTGGGTTAAAGTGTCTTGAATTGATTGTAGTCACCACCAAACCCGTGCCAGTCTCTCAGGCTGAAAACCCCCTTTTACCTGTTAGAATTAGAATTAGAACTAACATAGGATTAGCATAGGTTTGACTTAGATTAGAATTAACTTAGATTAGATAACCAAAATATTAATAAATTAAGAGATTTAACCTCGCTTCAAGTGTTCGACACCCTACTTACCACGAATCTACCACCGACCAGGTATACTACCCGTTAAAGTGTTGTTTTTGGTTAAGTCGGCAAAATATAAATTTAAAACTTAAACTTTCATAAATAAACACCACACAATGACACATCAACTTAGAACATAAATAAATCAATTAGAGACAAGCATGATGTACTTAAACATAGATAGTGGACATCCAAAAGTATATAGTGTACAATGCACATGATTCCTAGTATGCTTTTTAGTGACTAAAGTGGAAAGTCGGTTTTTAAACGCGTTTAAAATAATGACTATTCTCAGTGTTGCATGATACTCCCTAAGTTAGACAAAGTTGATCAAGGTATGTCTAATTAAGGTCTAATGATGCAATCGCTTGGACTAGTTGACTCGTTTCATGTTCGGTGTTTTTTTGAAAAAGAAAATCAATTTGGTTATAGTTCGGGTTTTAATTTTGAAAACCGGCGTTCTCTATAACCTAAGGCTCTGATTACCAACCTGTCACACCCTGATAAAGCCGAAACACGAGATGCGGCATATTAATAAACATCACACAAGATGATAGAATAAACACCATACATGAATAAGGTAAAAGTAAAAATATCCGAATTACAATGATTTCTAAGTGCAAGTTAAAAAAGTACAAAAGTTAACATAAGTTGTTTTTCATCCGAACATGGATTTCCCCAAATACATGAGTTTTTTTAAGTTAACATCTTGATAATGTCTGAATGCAAATGTGCCAGGTTTCCACTTTAGGAAGGTCACCTAAAATGCATGATAAAAACGGTCAACTATTAAAAATGTTGATGTACAATAATAGTTTTCGAAATCAATATCAAGCTGCCAAAACAAGATGAGAATCCAAAATGACTCAAGTTTCAAATGACAGTTCCCGTTACCTAAACTAACATAACACTTTATAACAAATCTCCAAAGACAGTCCCCGTTACCTAAAGTAACGTGAAACAAATTAATATATGTATGCTATAGTGTTTATGCGAGGCACTACTTAAACGTATTCAGCATACCGTTCCAAACATCTAAACAAGTTCAAGTTGAATAGTGTGGCACTAACAGTTAGTACTATGCACCCTTGTACGGGGAGTGAGGAGGGGCTAATATCCTAATAGTTCTATCCATAATTACTAACGTCTTAATCCCATTACAGTGGGAAAAATGAGATAAAAGTAGTGGCGGGTTCCAAGCATCAAGCAACATACATACCAAGTTTAAAGTTCAACGCGTTTTCAAAGTTCAACAAGTTCAATGAGTTCAAGTATGTTTTGAGTTCAAATGAGTTTATAAGTTTACGTACATAAAAGTACGAACATAGCAAAATAAATATGACACATCATGCTTTCCACCCCAAAACATTTAAAAACATGTAAAAAGGGGATGTGAGAAACTCACCTCAAAAGTTAGGACGATACGATGACTTCTCGGCAAATCACGATAAGTAGGAAACCCAAACGAACGTGCATCCTTCTCCCCGAGACCTAAGGTAAGTAAATATACCTAATTAGATTGATTCGTAGTTTTATATACCCAAAATATATATAAAATATAACCTTAAGAGAGAAATTAAGAAAGTTACCAAGTTACCCTTGATAA